>MJUU01070512.1:102032-154962 GCA_002080025.1 Modiolus philippinarum
AACCAAAGCAGGCGAAAACAACCAAAATATTGTCTACCGCAATGGTCCTTAAAAATGGTACAGGTATTTCAAAAGGAATGGTGGTGTAAACCGGTTTTATGGTGCGCCAAACATCCCCTCCTATTGCAGTAGTGTCCGGTTGCAACTCAACAGAGGTTGTAGATAATGATAAACATGAATAATCATTTCAGTATTTTAAGTAAAAATGAATATTGAATCAGAGTTCGGACCTCAACTTCAAATTTATCCACAAGGGACTGATATCTATTGAAGAACTTTTTCTATGATCACACGAGACGGATTTTTTTTAACCCATGACCAATAAAGTTTTTACGAAGATAACTATGTCTAATGCCAAAGTCTTTATAATTTGTGCTGGCCCTTTCGTAACAAATGAACTGTGAAGCATTCACTCCGTAAACAGGAGAAGCTAGAATATTACTGTCCATGAGAGGGAAATTGATAATTTCAAAAAATAGAATCGTCTTTTTCTCGTAAAGGACAAGGTGCGATAAGGGGTTGATTTGGCCCAAGATTCCAGTGAATTTCAAAGTTGCGCATCACGATTTTGTTTCATGTTCGTTTCAAAGTTGAGATCCAATTTACAGACAAAAATACAAAAGTAACAACCAATGATGTCACAATAGGTACAGTTCTGACGTCATGAAAAGGCTACTTTTGAGCATTTTCAAAGAAAAATTACTGAATTTGGCAGATTTTCGAACAGTTTTCCTACCCGAAAATATCAAACACATTCAAGAACCAATTGGATAATTTACCAACTTATTGGTAAAAATGAATTGAACATCTCATATATATTTTTGTGGTTCTTGCATGTGCTCTATATTTCCTTTACAGAAAAGGTAGTCAGAATTGGTCAATTTTGTCATTTTTTCGACAAAATCTTCAATTTGTCCCTTCATCTACACTCAAAAACTTAGCAATCATACATCAATAGTTGAGAATTGTCACTGTTTCCTGAAAAGCCATACCCACAGAACATTTCAATGAGACAATTCTTTGAACTCAGCCAAATTTATTTTTTAGGCCAAATAAGGCCCTTATTGCCCCTACTCCTTTCTGTATTGAGATTGACAATTTTCATCAAATTCAAGATGCAAGTTACAAAAAAATGCAGATCTATTGGTTTCTGTCGTCTTCTTTATCTGTAAGTCTGGAGGGTATATCAATGGGATCAATTTAGCAACAGATAAGTTATTAATGGAAAGAACGTCATCAATGTATCTATAAAATAGAGTGAAGGATCTAGCATATTATATTCAATGACCTTTTACGAGTCCCTGAAGAAATACAGATTCAAGTCAAGCTTTGAAAATGATAATTTGCAAAAATTGATATATGTACACGGACATTCCGAGTAGTTTATTATATGTCACAGACGTATCTTGATCACTGCAAAATAAAAATATTGCAATAGTCTTCGTAATTTATTATTTTTTTTTGTAATTTCGGAATGTAATTCTGACCAGCTTTTCAAATTACCCACATCTCACTATTTTATAAAGTTTTCTTACAATGGACTTGATGAGTACATTGTATTTGTCAGTGTGTTGTAATCGTCCACTAGCTTAAGACACTAGTGCTTCTGTCGGGCAACGGATGACAGTGATTGTAAGAGCGCTTTGCCATTTTAATTTATGTTTGTTGACAAAATCGCATCCATGACGTCAAAAAACATGGTTGTAGCAAAGTTCGACAACCGGTGCTAAGGGCCGTCTAGAACTTACTATGAGGTATGAACAAAGCTCATTGTTGAAGCCTCATGGTGATTTCAACATGAAGAACAACAATTAAAGCCATGTTCATTTGCCTATTTTTACCATATATTTGTAGAGCCTTTGTCTCATGTGCATTTTCTCCATATCCTTAATTTGCCGTTCGTGTGTATATCACATAGACAAAAAAATCCCTTTTTATATTTAGGGTATTAGGTATCGGAAAATGATTTTTGGTAGAACTTATAAAAAATGAGATTGTGATTAAGAAATGCACTCCGATTGTCATTAAAAAAGAGACTTTGGTGGTAATGACAAATGATGCATTGTTTGATTCGAACTGCATGACCTCGTAAAGTAACTTGCGTTGAACATTTTTCCGAATGTGAATACCAGGCTACTGTAAGTAAAGTGGAAATGTTCATGTAGCTGTTGTTATCTGAATACCGTTTAATAAACATAAGATTACAAAACCGTCTTTTGAATCTTATTGAAGTATATCCTGAGCATGGAAATGACAAAGTCCAGATTAGTTCTGCTTGTTTCATGCACGTCATATTATCAAATGAAATAAACATCTCTTTTGATTTTGTTTCGGTTTGGAAACAATATCGACTATTAATACTATTAATTTTTTTAGTGAGTTTCAATAAAGGATTTTATTTTTCATTTAAAAACTTAAGATTTTTTTTGTATTTAATTATTGGTTCCATCAATGGTGAACATATTTCCTATACAGGAAATATCGATCATTGATGTAAGAATTTATTTCTGTGCAAGGAAAGGTTATTGTATTGCATAATTTGACTAGATGTGTAAAAGTTTTCGACAATTTCATTTGGAAAAAGTTTTTGGTTGGTTGCTTTTGTTAAGTAATCAACACAATCAGGATCCTTTTGAATTGTCCAACAATACTATTGTATATCAATCTGTTATGGCCTGGGGAGGTTTTACCTTGATAAAGTATTACCTTATAGGAAGATAAATTTATTAAATTAATGAAAGAAAAAATTGACAATTAATTCAAATTCCCTTTATTTATACTGTAATATTTATTTTTGAATTATGTAATTTTAAGAATTTTAATAAAGTACAATATTTTTTCATTAAATGTAAACTATTTATAGTCTCTATTTGCATCAACAGATCAAGGTAAAACCTCCCCAGGCCATAACAGATTGATATACAATAGTATTGTTGGACAATTCAAAAGGATCCTGATTGTGTTGATTGGTTAACAAAAGCAATCCACCAAAAACTTTTTCCAATATATGTTGTAGTCCAGCAATACCAGTTGCTCAAAAAAATAATAGGCACAGCGTACTCAAATTGTTAAATTGGTTACACAATAGGAACTAGTAGACCGGTAAGGTTATACACAAAGACGAACACAGAATTCAAACAACCACAGTGAAGTAAACAGAAAACAATTTTCAGCAGTACAGTTAACAAGCAGAACTAAAGAAATATACCAAACGAAATGTCACTAGCATTAGCCGTAGGAATTTATCTAAATTTCTTACTTAACTATTCGGGCTTCACTATTCAGTCGGAAAATGTAAAAAAAAATACGGCAATGAGTAAGCCATTAAAGTGAGACAAATACCAATGCATAACTTTAATTTGACAATCAATGTGTCAACAAATAGAACTTCTGGCTGTGGCGTATATACTCTGTAAGATATACTCATATATATATATATACTCTTGGTCATAAATATGGACTATTTTTTGTTTAGAATTTCTTAGATAATTAAGGGCTGATTGTTTTAAAAATTTCAAATTTTCCTTTAGAAATCATTGAAATTATCTCTTTTATCTTTCTCGTATACGGTGTGCATCGAAAATTGTATTTTTATAAAATATTGGTACACTCAATATTTTGTTTAAAAAATGTCCCATTTTCACCAAAAAGTGGGTTTCAGAACGTGTTGACGGAGTGGTCTGGCAGATACTTTCGTTTTTCAGAGTTAGAAAACAATGGTTAAATGAAAATATTACACTTTTATCCACACCTTTTTGAGCATAATGCTTCCAAACTTCAAATTTTGACTCAGAAAATACGAATATTCCATATTTATGACCAAGAGTATATAATACCAAAAGACTTTTTCTTAAGTTACCTTTATTGTGTACTTTTTAAATAAATTGCTAGCTGCAACATTATCCTTCAGAAGTGTGTGACATTATTTCGTATCAAACCTCATGTAAACAAATAAATTTCAGTAAAATTAGAATGAGTATTCAAAAGTATAGAAATTCATCAAATCCAAAAACTAAAAATTAATCAAATGGCCTCTAAGTGGATTCGATTTATTTTTCTATGAGAAAAGGCATTCCGATTTTTTTTTTAAACTTCATGTTTATGTTGCCTATTTTTAGAGTAAAGAATCGCAGGTATAAAGATTTTGGAATCAAGTGTAAAATAAATTTTTATGTCCCTTTTCTCAAAAATGGTTAATGATCAACTGGCACCCGAAGATATTTTCTTATGTTCGTGATATTAGGTTAAAACTTAGTGTATACATTTTACCGGAAGTGAAGGTGGATAATTTATGATTTAATTAATGATAATAAAACTAACCCCTGGCAATACATGTATTTGTTACATATAGATGATCGCAACGAGACATAAAAATTAATTAGTAGTTTAAGGGATAACTCCTTGGATCTCAGGGGTAATGAAAAACTGTTAAAAAGATGTTTTACATTTTGACGAAACTCGACGTAACACAACGATAGGAACCTTTCTAGACGAATTATTACCAAAATAACATGAACTTGGTCATTAATTGAGAATATGATTGTATTCATATGCAATCATATTTACACTTTTTTTGTCAGGCAAGGATTGAATATATATAAATATATCTTTCAGACTTTTTGTTTATGTTAAAAATATATATATTTAAATAGATGCCCATTTTGATTTCATTACCAACCGAGTGTGCCTTTAGTTGTTTGCTTGCTATGTCCATGACATCATAAATATAGCACTATCGTTGATTTACTCATTTACAACTAGTATAAAGAAAGATAAAAAATGCGCATCAAAATAGTAATGTAACCCCACACAGGTGACATGTTGTTATTCTACGTTTCTCCTTATTAGTCTTCTTTGGATTATTTTTGTTCTGCCAATAAATTTTGTCCGATCGAAATTGCCTGGTTCAATCAAATGAAATTTGGTATGTACCGGGATCACAATAAGAAGAACTACATTCAATCAAAAAAGATCAAATTGGCCGCCATTTCCAATATGGCCGAAAAAAATACGTCTTAATTTCAAATTTGTCGGATTTCAACGTAAAATGTTTTCTAGGTAGATTTTGACGCTGCATACAGAATGGAATCATCGAATTGGTTATCTGGGATGACATCAGTTGTTGCGGGACAACTCGGCCCGCGGACAACTCGGATCAGGACCACTCGGTAGAAGCCTAGAATTGTGAACACATGTTGTTTTAAATGAGACATCTCGGCCCATCAATATACAGACTACTCTTGGGAGAAGTGGTTACCATGAATAAATTGTATAAATATTTTGAGTTCACTTTAGGGAAAAAACAAGGTTGTTATATTTTTTACTGATTAATTGAGTCATGATGACAAAACTGACATCTTTCAAATTAAATATCCGTGATTCAAAAACTTCATTCAACGCACAAAAAAAACACTAAAAAGCGTAAGCTTAAGTTATATAAGTGGTATAATATCATTATGGTCACAACGCTCAATAAATGTTATTGTCCTAATAATAATAATAACACTAAAGTCACTCTACTGTTGGACCGTAAATTGAACCACACTTCTTTAATTAGACGACTGATTGGTGGCATACTGCTGCCATAGTGAGAACAGCCGTTTTCTCATTGGGTTTCTCTAGTTTTCTTGCGCCGGGAACAGCGAAGTACTTCTGCCTTTATTAATAACGAGCTTGTGCTTTTTTTATATAAACAAGTCCTTTTATAATTTTCATTGATTAATTATTCCTTTAGATCATAAATTTCGAGTAACGAGCTTGCGTTATTTTTTTTACCAATCAGCCTTGAATTTTCAGTGATTGACTTTATTATTTTTCTTTGGTTCATACATTTCCGATAATGATCTTGTTTATGTTCTATTCAATTTTCCTTAATTAGATAATTAGATAGTTAAATACACTAAAAATACATATTGAGTTCTAATTAATGTTAACAATTAGTTATACTTTTATAGAGCCTGTTTTAGATTATGGCGGTCCGATTTGTCTTTTTAGACGAGCTGCCTTTATTATTATTTTTTTTTGACGGTCCGATTTGCCCGTTTAGACGAGCCACCTTTATATTTTCGACGGTCCGAGTTGTTCTTTTAGACAAGCCAACTTTGAAAATTTCACGGTCCGAGTTGTCTTTATTGACGGTCCGAGTTGTCTCTTCGACGGTCCGAGTGGCCCTGGTCCGACTTGAACGCGGGCCGAGATGTCCCCTATTCAGCTGTTGCCTAGTTTTATTTATCTTTACTCTATGAAATATGTAAATATTGAGGCCAATACTTATGTTAATCAACATTTCCTTTAATTCATTATATGAATTAAGTTCAAAGGGGATACTTTTATTATAAAAAGACTATTTATCTATGTGACAAAGGCAGCAGAATACCGACAAAAACAAGTGAAGTGATGATTACAAAATCCAAAGACATGGCAAAAACGGCAACAGAGAAAAGAAAAAGCTTTGAAATTTCAGTATTTAACCTTCGAAACAGTGGGCTGCGGTCGTTTTTTAAAATGTAATTTGTACATTTAAGAAAAATGTCCAGCAGAGGAGGTTCCACCAATTCTGGATACGCCTATTTTGTTCCTTTTTTTTACAAAATGTATCTTATTTTTCAGAATTTATTCAAGCATATTCACAATGCAGTCAACAATGTGAGCAAAAAGAGCAATCATTAACAAATAAAGACTAATTAAACGAAATAAACTAAAACAACATTGATTTTTATTTTCTAAGAAAATCATTATCCCATCTTGGTACTGCAGAAAAAAACATGATTACAGTGTAGACAAAAAATATAAGGAATGTTCAAGTCATCGACAAGCTAACCTTACTTGTGGCTTACTTTGTTATGACTCTTTCCTTGCATTAAAATCTCAGCATGCTACGCTTAATGAATTAACAGTCTGTATAATGTAAGAATATGAATGCATGCTCTAATAATTGCGTCCTTATTGCAGAAGTGGTATACAATATTATTTCAATTAATATGTTTGAACCACGTGTGAAATCTTTCATAGTTAAGGTGAGCGCTTTTTTCAATGTTTCCATCCAGGTCGTTTTTTCTCCTTTGGAAATGAATCTACCTTGGCACAATCTCAAAAATCCTGTTAAACAATGCAAAATGTTTTTGAAGTGAAGTGTTGCTAGCATATTCACTATAAGCCAAGTGCGAATCGAGTAAAAAAATTATTACTAATAGACATTTTTACTATTCATAGTCGAAACCGAAACCGAATCCGAGACCGAAACCGAAACTAGCATGCAGAGAATGAACTGTGGTTGCAATGTTAAAACATTGTTTAACTGTTTGGCTTTCTTTCTTTAATCTCCATATTTTGACTTTAATCGTTAATACAATGTAGGAGCAGTAATTTGGAATTCGATAAAAGAATGCAAAATTGTTTACTTTTTGCTGCAAAATTTCTTTTCTTGATCAATTTTTATCGTTTGTTGCCTTTAACGTTGCTATACGACCGTAAACATTGTGACGATGTCATCGTTGTCGGGGTCGGCGTCTGTGAACAGCATAACTTTGGTTGTAGTGGACGTATTATTATCAGATTTGAGAATGGGTGTTTCTTGGCACATCAGTAAGCTTGAGTTCTAATTTATTGTTCTTGGCACCGCCTATTATCGATTAAAGGGCCAACAAACCGGTTAAATACGACGTTTTGGGTCTGTGGAAACCATTACTTTGATTTTAGTAAACGGATGATTATCAAATTTTAGTATAATGTTTTGAAGCATTCGCGTAATATGTTTATTTTACTTTTTTTGTCCTTGTCCAATCATTTTTTAGAAAAGGATTAAATCTTCATTATTTATTGGATTTTAATCGGGTTTCCTTCTGTATTCCTAGGGAAATTTCAAATCATCAAATTTATGTCGCATGTAACGTTCATGAGATAAACGTATCTCACCCAATGACCACAAAAATGCGGGATACTTAGTATTTTGCTCGAAAACTGAAAAGTAGGGTCTCCAAGCTAAATATCAAGTATTTCGCACGAAATCTTGAGTTTTCGTACAGAATATATATAGTATTTCGCGAAATACCTGGTATTTCGCACGAAAGCTACAGTTTCCGGTCAGAATCGGAATTTACTTTGAATTGAAAACGCAAATTATGAGAAATTGAAATAGAAATTAGGTGTTTAAAGTTCATCAACTTAGAAATGGAAACTGCTATTCAGAATTTAATGAAACCAAATCAAAATAGTTTATTCTGTTGAAAGATTCAACTTTCATAAAGTTTCTTTGCTATATTTATATCCCCCTCTTTAGCAGGTGGTATATAGTGATCATGGTGTCTGTCCGTCCGTCAATTCGTTCGTCGATCCGCCACAGGGTACCTACTTTGTGGCGACAACCCCTCCTAGACCACTTAATGAAATGCACTGAAACTTTCACAGAATGTCTAGTACATATTGCCATTGCGCACCAGCTATTTGAAAATTTGATTAGATTTTTTTCATTGGAATTCAATGGGGGGAGCGGGTTGTATTATATTAGTGAACTTTGCTCACATTTTTCTAGTTTAATAATAGTTATCAAATAGACTGGTGATTGTGGGTGCGAATGAAGAGCTATTTTCCGGGTCATGGAAGGATTCGATCTTGACAGACTTGTAAATTTCCGCTCTAGATTAACATTTAAAATAGTTATTCAGTGGTGATTTTTTTTTCATAGTTAGATTTTTACTCTGCGGATTAATTCAGTCTTTATTGATTTATTTTTTATTTATTCACTTATTTTTTTTTCTTTTGTTTTTAATTTTATTTCATCATATCCTTTAGAAAGAGTTTTTTTATGTTGCCATATACAAATTTAATGAAGTTTAGCATAAATAATTTATGATAAGCAAGACATTTAGTCTGCAGTTTAAACTCAGTCTTTAAAAATGACCAAAACAATTCATTTTTTCTTGATATATCTTCTAAGGGAATTTTATATGTTGAAATATACAAATATTATGAATTTTAACATAAATAATGTTTGAAAAGTGAGATTTTTAGTTTTTTGTGTAAACAAAGAAAATTTTATTTCATCATTATATCCTTTTGAAAAAGTTTTATTTGAAACAATTTACAAATTTCCTGAATTTTAGCATAGATAATGAACGCTCAATTTTTAAGAAATGCAAAACAATCCATTTTTTTTAAATATTTTATTACATCCTCTCAAATCAGTTTTATATGTTGCGATATAGAAATTTTCTGAATTTAAGCATAAATAAGGCATGAAAAGTTAGATTTTAAGTCTGTAGTTTAAAATATGTAAAATTTCAAGCCTGTGATTCCATGAATCTTAGCATTAATAAAGTACGAAAAGTAAAATTCAAAGTCTGTAATTTAAACTCACTTATTAAAGAAGACCAAAACAATAAAGTTTTTTGAAAAGATTATTTAATATATTCTTTATTAGGATTTTATATATTGTAAAAACAAATTTTATGAATTAAAGTATTAAAAAGGTTTGAAACGCAAGATTTCTAGTCTTATGTTTAAACTAAAATGTTTTATCTTTAAAATCTACCAAAACAATTCCGTTTTTTAAGAATTTACTTCATGATATTCTTTTGATAGAGTTTTATATGTTGCGATATTTCATTAATTTCAGCATAATTAAGGTTTGAAAAGTAAGACTTTTGGTATTTTTGCTAAGATTCAAGAAATTAATTTATCGCAACATATAAAACTCCTTCAAAAAGATACCGTAAAAAAGATTTTCAATTTTAATTGTTCTGGTCATGTGCTAACAATAAGTTTAAACCACAGACTTAAAATCCAACTGATCTCATCCATTGTTTTTATCGGGTCCGTGATGTTCATTTTTGTATATGTGTGTGTCTTCATTTTTCTTTTCTGTGCCGTGCTCTTGTTATGTCTCTGATTCTTTGGGGGTTTTTTGGGTTTTTTTTTTTCGATGTTGCCATTGTCCTTGGCTTGTTCCTTTTAGACTGAGGGTTCGGTTTTCACTTACTTTTAATACATTGTTGATGCTAAAATTTATGAACGCTGTGCATCGCAACATGTAAAACTCTTTTGAAAGGATATATGAAATAAAATTTTCAAAAAAAACTGAATTGTTCGGCCTTTATAAAGATTGAGCGATAAATGCAGACTTAATGTTTGCCTTAAAGACCTTATTTATGCTAAAAGTAGGTGAGAACCGAACCGTCAATCTAAAACGAATAATCCAAGGAAATGGCAACATCTTCAAAACAAAAGAAAAGAAATACAACATGAGCACGGCATAGAAAAGAAAAATGAAGACACTCACATATACAAAGATGAACAACACAACAAAATTCATGCAATTTGAGAATTATTCGCCAAACAACAGATTATGTATGTAAATTTTTTTGTTCATGATTACACCCAAAAAGCAAATTTTAAATCCATATTGTAGAATTGATTACATATTGTTATGTGGCAGAAACGACCAATAAATAATTGTTATTTGAAGTCAGCAAAGATAAAACAAAATTGGCTCAAAATCAACTTTTAATAAGACAAAAATAATGATTTTACAAATTAAGTATACAATATATGACTTATCTGACAATAATGAAGTCCAAGTAATAATCCAAATGAATAGTTCACTTAATTCCACCAATAAATGTCCAATAAAATAATCCTTACAATCCTCACTAAATAGTTGATAATAGAGTCACAATAATTGATGTCCATTTCCAATACAAAAGATGTGCGTGATAATCCTGTATAAACTAATTAATCCTGTATAAACTTATTAAACTGACTGACTCAACCCTTTTCTGCTACCTTATATAAATACATTCATTATTTCCAGAAAAATCTTTCCACAAGATACAACTGGAACATTCTAATCAACTGACAATCACATGACTAGAATGATTATGTAAGGAAAACCTCTAGAAAATTCTATGTGTTAAATATTAAATTTAAATTCTAGAAATTTCTGTATGTTCTAAGGTGTAATAACCTTGACCATTGTTTATTGTAAACAAGTTACATAACTCGGCCAAACAAATCACATAATTTTAAGGCCGTACAAAATAAAAAAACAATGAATAAAATGCATTATAGAATATTTACAACATTCAATTACCTATAACACCTCCCCCCAAAAGAAAATGTTTGAATGTAATGAGAAACATTTAAAATAAACAATGAGGTGTTATGAAATTTATCAAACTCTTGACAATGCGTCTGCAATGACATTATCTTTTCCTTTAATATGTCTTATGTCTAGATTAAAACCTTGCAAAGTCAAACTCCACCTCAAAAGTCTTTGATTTTGATCTTTCATTTTATGAATAAATTTGAGAGGGTTGTGATCAGTATATACAATGATAGGCTGAATTGAAGCTGTAACATAGATTTCAAAATGTTGTAAAGCCAAAATAAGAGACAAACATTCTTTTTCGATTGTGGAGTAATTTCTCTGGTGCTTATTAAATTTTCTAGAAAAATAACAAATTGGGTGGTCTATACCATCTTACCTTCTTGTAACAAAACACCGCCAGCAGCAACATCACTTGCATCTACTGCTAATTTAAACTGACAATTAAAATTAGGTGTTGCTAAAACTGGCGCACTTTCCAGGATGGCGTTTAGTTCTTCAAATGACTCATCACAACTTTTAGACCAAATAAACTTTACATTTTTTCTCAATAATTTGGTCAAAGGCTCACTAATTGAAGAGAAGTTTTGACAAAATTTTCTATAATATCCAGCCATTCCCAGAAAACGCATCAATTGTTTCTTATTCTCAGGTTTAGGAAAACTAGAAATAGCACTAATTTTAGCATCAATAGGTTTTACCTGACCATGACCTACAACATGTCCCAAATAGTTTACATAAGCACATCCAAATTCACTCTTGGAGAGGTTGACTGTTAGCATAGCACTGCTTAAACGTTCGAAAAAAGTTCGAAGTATCTGAAGATGTTCTTCCCAAGTGTCACTATATATAAGAATGTCATCAATGTATGCTTCACAACCGTCAATTCCAGAAATAACACTGTTGATGAGACGCTGAAAAGTCGCAGGCGAATTTTTCATGCCAAAAGCCATCATTTTGTATTGGAATAGTCCATCGGGTGTAACAAAATTGGAAAGTTCTTTTGCACGCTCTGTAAGAGGAACTTGATAAAATCCTTTCAATAAGTCAATTTTTGTAATGAATTTAGCATTTCCAATTTTATCAATACAGTCATCAATGCGCGGAATTGGAAATGAGTCAGTTTTTGTTACATTGTTTAATTTTCTATAGTCCGTACACGTACGATAAGTTCCATCAGATTTTGGCACTAGAATACAAGGCGAGCTCCAATTGCTTTTGCTAGGTTCAATAAAGTCAATAAAAAGTACCGATTTTATCGGTACTGAATCACCAACATCGACATCATGGAATATTTTATCAGTTCGTGTCGGAATGTCCGGAAACAAATGTTCACGGAGTAACCTTTGTAACTCTTCCTTTTGAATCATTGGCAAATGTTGAAGTTTCGAATCCAAATCTTGAAGAATATGTGAATTTTCCAGCTTCGGTGTGATAGATGGCGAATCAATCTTTTCACAAAAGTCATTTTCAGAATTGTCAGGGTCAACACTAACTACATTTACAGAATGTACAATATTTGTGTTATTTCTATCTACATAAGGTTTTATCATATTAACATGACACAACCTATTATGTCTACGTCTGTCAGGTGTTTTAATAATATAATTTAAATCACTAATTTTCTTTTCAACAATATATGGACCAAAATATCTGGCTTCAAGTGGCTTTCCAGGAACAGGAAGTAATACAAGTACTTTATCACCAGGGTCAAAATTACGTTTTAAAGAATTTTGGTCATACTTGGCTTTCATAGATTCTTCACTTGATTTGAGATTTTTATTAGCTAGTTCACATGCTTTTACAAGTTTAGTGCGAAAGTCTGAAACGTAATCAAGGTTTTTCATCAGATAAAATTTTCTCACTTAAAAGTTTGAGTGGTCCCCTAACTGTATGTCCAAAAACTAATTCAAAGGGACTAAAACCTAATGATTCCTGGACTGCTTCTCTTACAGCAAATAAAAGAAAAGAAATTCCTTCATCCCAATTTTTCTCTGTGTCAAAACAGTAGGTCCGCAACATATTTTTTAAGGTTTGATGAAATCGCTCTAAGGCGCCTTGACTTTCAGGGTGATATGCAGATGATGTGTACTGTTTAATGCCTAATTCACACATTACTTGTTGGAAAATGCCTGACATAAATTTTGAACCTTGATCTGATTGAATAGATTAAGGCAGGCCAAACAAAGTGAAAAATTTAGTTAAAGCCCTAACTATAGTTTTAGTCTTTATATTTCTTAAAGGAATAGCTTCAGGGAACCTTGTGGATGCACACATGATAGTTAACATGTACTGATTACCAGATTTAGTTTTTGGTAAAGGACCTACACAATCTATTAATATTCTACTAAAAGGCTCCTCAAAGGCAAATATCGGCTGAAGAAGTGCTTTTGGAATAACTTGGTTTGGTTTCCCTACTAATTGACATGTAGAACAAGATTTGCAGTAATTGGAGACATCTTTTCTAAGATTTGGCCAATAAAAATAATTTAAAATTTTGTTGTAAGTCTTATTAATACCTAAGTGTCCTGACAAGGGAGTATCATGGGCCATACTTAATATCTCAGCTCTATACACCTTTGGTACTACAATCTGATACTTTACTGCCCACTCTGCATCAGCAGATACATCAGAAGGTCTCCATTTACGCATAAGAATACCATTTTTAGTAAAATAAGTGACAGGTTCCTGCAAAGACTCACTTTCATCAACAGCCCTATTGAAAAGACATGAAATTTCAGGGTCTTTATGTTGCTCACTGTTAAACGTAGACATAGAAAAACCATCACCTTCAACCATTGAACTTTCGGAAAACTATAAGGGCTTGCTTATTTGGTCACCAACATCACTAAGCTGACTCATAAATGTATCCGACAAATCGAAACCATCAGTGCTATTTTCATCAACTTTCTGAACTTCCACACATTTATTTTTCATAGCACGAGTAACTGCACATGCAGGATACAACTCAGAAAACTCCTGTTCAGCAGAATCAGGAACTTGATCAAAAGAAGGCTTGTCTGTCACAATAGGATTTCTTTGAACTTTATCCCCAGCTAAATCATTACCAAGAAGAATTTGAACACCTTCAAAGGGCAATGATGACTTGATACCTAAGGTCACAGGTCCAAAAACAATATCCGAAGACAAATAAACATTATGGAGAGGAATAGCAGTATAACCACTAGAATCTACCCCTTTAATAAGAACATTTCTACCAGTACTAGAAATATCATCAAACGGCAGGGTCTCCGCCAACAAAAGAGACTGTGAGGCTCCAGTATCTCTTAGAATTCGAATAGAGGTAGAATTACAAAAATCACTCGAAAGCGACACAAAACCATCACTAATAAATGGTGCAAAAATCTCCATAATGGAACTAGATGGGGATTTGACCTCGACCTTACTAACAGGATCAGAAACAGACTTCACCTCAGAAAAAGATGTATGCACATCTGTACCAAAATGAGGCAAACATTGTGACGACTCAACAAAACCACTGGGTTTAACTTCACTTTCCTTCCTTTGCTTTAACCTATAACAGTCAGATATCAAATGGCCTTCCTTCTTACAATAATTACAGGAAATCGACTTGAATGGTCTCTGTGACTGGGAGGGAGGATAGGACTTGGACGAGCTATTTACTGGACGTTGCCTACTATTTTCTTCATTTGTTGGTTTGGGTGAAAAATTTGCGGAATGATTTTGATTTCTGAAAAATGTCTGTGGTTTATTAAAAAATTGTGTTTTATGTGTAAGTGAAAAATCATCAGCTAAACGTGCAGCTAGCAATTTCCAAAGTTTCAGCTTTTTGTTCATCAATAAAAGTTTTAATGTCAGTACAAATACATCTTTTAAATTCTTCAATTAAAACTAGCTGACGTAATTTCTCATGGTTGTTATTTATTTTCTTTGATGAACACCAACGATCAAATAATTGCTCTTTTGTTCTAGTAAACTCTACATTGGTTTGGTCACTCTGTTTTTTTTGCATTCCTAAATTTTCGGCGGTAAGCTTCAGGGACCAGTTCATAGGCTTTAAGAATTAACTCTTTTACAGTGTCATAATCTGAAGCCTGTTCTACTGATAACTGAGTGTAAATTTCCCTGGCCTTACCAATTAACACACTTTGTAATAACATTGACCAATTGTGTTTTGGCCACTTTAAATTCTGAGCTATTTTCTCAAAATGCAAAAAATATTTGTCAACATCCTTTTCTTGAAAAGGAGGGACCAACCTGATGTTTTTAGCAACATCAAATGTCTGAGAATTCTGAAAAAGGTGCTGATTCTTTTCAGCTAATTCCTATTTTTTCATTTCTAATTAAAAATTGAGCTCTCTTTCTTTTTCCTGCTGTTAAATTTCTAATTTTCTTTCTCTTTCCCTCTCTATTTCTAATTTTCTTTCTCTTTCCTGTCTGTCTATTTCTAATTTTCTTATTTCTAATTCCTTCTGAATTTCTATTTTTTTAATTTCCAAATCAAGTGTTTGAATGCTAAAAGTCTCCAAAACAGATTTATCTAAATAATCTTCTTCAACCAAATTATTTGCAATCTTACATTTTGAACTTCAAATTATCTCCTCCCAGATTCGACATTCAATTTCAAATGTTTTCTTAAGATAATTAATTAATCCTTTTTAAGCTTCTCAAAATTTTCCAACTGACATGTAGACATGAATTGTTCTGGATCAAATGACATCTTGATAAAATTTTCTGACTTTTAAATTTTTTTTTTAAATTAAACGACCAATAAATAATTGTAACTTGAAGTCAGCAAAGATAAAACAAAATTGGCTCAAAATTAACTTTTAACAAGACAAAAATAATGATTTTACAAATTAAGTATACAATATATGACTTATCTGACAATAATGAAGTCCATAAGTTGATAATAGATTCACAATAATTGATGTCAATTTCCAATACAAAAGATGTGCATGATAATCCTATATAAAATAATTAATCCTGTATAAACTTATTAAACTGACTGACTCAACCCTTTTCTGCTACCTTATATAAATACATTTATTATTTCCAGAAAAATCTTTCCACAAGATACAACTGGAGCATTCTAATCAACTGACAATCACATGACTAGAATGATTATGTAAGGAAAACCTCTAAAAATTCTATGTGTTAAATATTAAATTTAAATTCTAGGTGTAATAACCTTGAACATTGTTTATTGTAAACAAGTTACATAACTAGGCCAAACATATTACATAATATTAGGGCCGTACAAAATAAAAAACAATGAATAAAATGCATTATAGAATATTTACAACATTTAATTACCTATAACAATATTTAATGCCTAAAGTCTAATCACTTCTATAAAATTGCATTCATAAATAAATTTACAGTAAATATTTCAAAAAGAAAGCTGAGCTTTCAAGCCCATGAGACACTGATATTAATCCAATAAAGGGAAACAAAACACAATTAATTCTGTATAGTATGGTTTCCGTTTCGGTCTCGGTTTCGGATTCGGTTTCGGTTTCGACGATGAATAGTAAAAATGTCTATTATAAGTTAAAAGGGAAAGATATTATTACGGTAAAAATTGGAAAAACGAACCTTTTGAATGAGAAAAGCTCAGCATGTAGGACAATAATAAAAACACAAGCTATTACAAGAACTATTTTAGCAATGAAACATACCTTCATTTCCTGCAATAATTCTGATAATTGATATAATGTTATATGTAGTGATACATAAAAATGTCGTCAAACAATGATCACGTGGTTTACCTCAAGTATTTTCAGTGATTAATTTTAAATAAGCATAAACTGAAAAAAATATATCTACAAACATTTAACTGCAGGTATGTATGTAGCGTACTTTCCTTCCGGGTTGCAGAATGTCCAGGTACATAAATGAGGTGGGAAGGGGGACAAGGTTGGTTCCAAAAACAGCATAACAGCGAACTGGTTTTTCAAATAAAAGATATATGTTACCACTGGGCCGATACCACTGCTGGTGGACTGTTGGTCCCCACAGGTACTCATCAACCAAGTAGCCACTACTTCGCTGGCCTGAAACCCGATTATATTTTGCATAGCTCTGTCCTTAGCTGAATTTTGGCTTTTCTTTTAAGATCCTTTTGGTTATTTGTTCTCTACCGGCTTTTACACGTATGTTTGCTTATGGACATCCAAATGTTTTATTTGATATACACTGAAGAGACATAAGTTGTCGAATTGCACATATGTAGAATCCAAATTAACAGTAATTCTTTGGGTTTTTGTCTCTTATTCCCATTTGATCCCCATTTTTTTTCCTTTTTTTTAAAATCTGAATCATAAACTAAATTTCCCTTGCATTGTTTTTTTATTTTTATTTTTATTTTTTTAATCATCATTTTGATTAATAAGAACATTTTGCTGGAATACTTTGTACGCAAACAAATCTAGAGTATGAGTTTCAATCTAAATTTGTTGTGTTTCAACAGTTCCGGGATTGTTATGGTTTGGTCGCAATATTTTGTTAACATTGTAAAATGTAATTGGTCTGTCAAAAAGAACATTAGTTCGAGATTTATAAACATCAGAATTCAGCATAAATATGTATCAATATGAAAAAGAAAGGAAATGGGGTAAATGTCAAGGAGACAACATCCCATATCCAGGTTAACACGACCCAAAACAAAGCATCTAGGGGTCATCGTACGGTCTTCAACACAGTGAGGAACCTCACACCATATAGCAAGCCCTAAATGGCCCAAAAGGGTAAAAAAGTGGATAAATCAATGGAAACAAACCACATCAAATAACCCAAATATCAAGAAACTGAAATTTTATAAAAAGACACGGACAAGTCAATCGCCAACATATTCCTGACTTGGGACAGGCGCAAAAATTGCGGTGGGGTTAAACTCAAGTTCAGGATTTTTACCAAATTCCAGTTTTCCCTGCATTCCAAGGTATATTATTGTTTTACACCCATTGGTTGAACTTTTTCCAATATCCTACCATAATTCTGTTAAATTGTATTCTTACATGGTAGTAATTGATCTGGAATAAATATCCAGAAATAATTAATGCAGGTGGCACATATTTTTACAGGGCTTTTAATGAAAGGCCTTGCCCTGAATTAATAATAAATGAGTATGACACCTGCAGTCATTTAACATTCTGTAAGATAAACTTATTAAACATAATTGCACATGTAATGAAATATATGAAGAAATACATTTTTTTGAAACTTAAAACAAAGTGTATAATAATTATAAGAAATAACATTTTACGCATGTTATTTAATAATTAAACAGCAAATGAAGTGGTTTGTTCATCATTTATATGACAGAACTCCTCATTGTAAAAGAAGGATGTCAGCATAATTTTTTAGTCAAAATTTGCTTTTCGATACAACACTAGGGGTTTTATACCTGAGTGAATTTCTCTGTAAGCGTCGAACATATTTTTATGAAACTTCACATAATTGATCAAAAAACATTGAAGTACAGTGCTCACTCACCCCTGTGCTTCATATTCTGGCTCACGGAATGATATTTTACGATATACAGCTGCCAAATCAAGAAAAAATATACACATTCTACAGCCAATTATATGAAAACATCCCATTAGCCCTTTTTGGCCTTTATTGAACGGGCAGCGCCACATACCCAAAACCAATCCAGGCCTTCTTTTTGTATCAAGCAACATCGTCTTAAAATTTCATGAAGATTGATTAACAGGAACAAAAGTTATTGACAAACTAGAGGCTCTCAAGAGCCTGTAGTTCACCTGGTCCAAGGCTGATAGACAGTCCAAATAATTCTAAAGGGTTTCATGTTCTAGTATGTTAAGAGACCTTGATGTAAAATGGCCCAATGTGTCAGGAGAAGATTTTCGAATACCATTCCCCTATGACCCTATGTTCCTTTCTGGTCGCAATCTTGGATGAATGAGGGCAGACATTATGAACACATTTTTATAAGGGACTACCGAAAGACCATTGTGACCAAGTTTGAATCTAGTAGGCTATGTAGCATTAGAGGAGAAGATCGTTTATTGCTTTCCCATTGGGTTCAATGTTAAAATATGTTCCCCACTGTTTGCCATCTCGGATCTGATGCAGACTTGCAAGACACATATTTAAAGACAACCAAAGAGAAGGACAGTTGTGACCAAGTATGGGTCCAATTGGTCAGGTATTTTCAAAAAAGACCTTTGAATATGTTTCCCATAGGGTCCAATGTTAAACTAAATCCCCCGCTTGCGGCAATCTAGGACGATATTTGGGCATGTCAGACAATTTTAATGATGAATTTCAAATGTAGGTCTGGACATGGTGATTTTTTTTTTGCACCTACAACGTATCTTTATCGCAAATCGTTTTTGAAATATAAGGCAAAATGTATAAAATAACGAAAATTTGACAAATAAAGGACAATAACTCTTAAATGGTTATTCAGATTTTCTTCCAAATTTCGAGGTGGGTGAATTTTTACAACCCTTACAATTTAAAGTTGACTACTATATGTTATTGTTTTTTTTTTCAATTATAAAATATAAAAACTATTTTAAATTCTAAATTAAAAAATTCAAGATACTAAATTCTAAAAATTTTACCAATAAAGGGGAATAACTACTATATGGGTAGGCAGATTTTCTTAAAAACTTTCCAGTGGGTAGATCTAGATATTCTGAACATTTTTCCCATATAAAATGTAAAAATATATGTTTTAGTTTATGTGAAAAATAAAAACTATCAAAAGTTTCAAAACTTTACAGACAAATAGCAATAATTTCAAAACGAGTTATCAGATTTTACTCAAAATTGCAGGGAATGTAGATCTTGTCATTGTGATTACTTTAATTCATGTCAAATTTAAAATATCTGTAATGGTTTTTGAGTTATTTGC
Source organism: Modiolus philippinarum (assembly GCA_002080025.1). Taxonomy (NCBI): domain Eukaryota; kingdom Metazoa; phylum Mollusca; class Bivalvia; order Mytilida; family Modiolidae; genus Modiolus; species Modiolus philippinarum. The sequence continues at coordinate 122,003 of MJUU01070512.1, forward strand.
CAAAAACAGCAATGTAGCCCTAATTGATATTTTCAGTAACGGTAGCCAGGTGGTCCTCGGACTAATCGAACATAATTTCGAATGTAGATACCCTGATAATGATTGAGGCCAAGTTTGGTTGAAATTAGCCCAAGGTTTTCAGATGAGAAGATCTTTGAAATAATTTACGACAGACGGACGGACGCCAAGTGATGACAAAATCTCACATGGCCGACAATAACGACGACAGCACAATATCATGATACAACCTCAAAATGTTTTGCGGTCGTTAAATATACAATAAACTAAATCCGAACTTACTGTAAATTTAATATCTGAATATGGCCATTTCCACAACTTATGGTGAATGAGAGGATATTGAGTAAATGCACATGTTACAAAGTCTCTACAAATACATGGTAAAAGCAAGCTAAGGAACAACGCTAACCCGATGGAGAACAAAACACTGGTATGATCTAAATGGAAAGTCAAAATCAGGTATAGAAAGAACTTTGCATGAGGGAGATACTATTTAGTTTTGAACAAAATTTACAAAAATATTGCAAACGAGGATAAGCCAAAACTTCTTTAAACAATTGCATATAAAAACGATATTATTTGAAATGTACTGTTTGTTTGGTACTTAATTATCACAACTTTATTCCATAAAAATTCCAATCATCTTTTTTTAAAATCAACACATTTTAAGACTGGAAATGTCATGCCAATTCAATTGTAAGTTGTAAAAATAAATATATACAATTTTAAATATATACATTATTTTCAGCAAAAAAATAAGCTCCTCATTTGTCACAGAAACACTGTTGGGATTATTTCCAAAATATAACATAAGTTTGGACAAATCAGTTTCAAGCTTACCCATGTGAAAATGTAGGCAAATTAGTTTCAATACAGTTTTATAATTACATTTGCATAGACTTTGACTTTGAAGACTGTATGCAGTATTGGTGAAACTAAAAACAAAAAAAAATGAAAACATTCTTAAGTTTTAGTAGCATACATCCATAACTATTATTATGCTTGAATTAGAATCGAACTTTGCTGTCGTTTTTGGACAACAATAATTTATCCCGTTTTTCATGGGAGTTCACACTATGAGTGCCTTAGTTTTAATGCCGCTTTTTTTCCATGCATTGTAGTTGTCCCACGTCCTTGTTTTGTCTTTGTTTTTCTCTGTTGCCGTTTTTGCCATGTCTTTGAACTTCGATTTTTTGTGTTCATGGCTTGTCTTGTTCAGTCGGTATTCTACTGCCGTTGTTTACAAAATTTGTAATTTGGATTCGTGTCACTCCAAAAGGTCAATAGCCTCTATATGTACATATATGTAATAAGATTTTCTTTGAAATTGTGGTATAGGTATATCTCCATATTCCTAAACATTTCATTATTCAAACTTTACGAAAATAAGAACGACCAAAAGACAGGTTCTAGGAGTCATCGTATTCAGTTTCGAAACCAGATACATTTAAATTAATTTCATTAAAGCTATGATGTGACTGAATTTTAGAAACAAATATGTGCAGAAAGAGGAATATTTTATCAAATTGGTGCACTGAAACTTCTCGATAGAATTAGTCAAATTAAACAAATGTACGGCTAGAATGAAAACAAATATTGTTTTGATTTTAAGACATAAACACCAGTTAGCGAAATAACCTAGTTACCAACCATTATTGATGAAGATAATCTACACTTGTCAGTGAAATAACCTAGTTACCAACCATTATTGATGAAGATAATCTACACTTGTCAGTGAAATCGTTACACTTTGGTAGGTTTACAAAAATATTATATTTTGATAAAAGAGAGAATTAGAACCGAACCGTCAGTTAAAGAACAATTCAGGAACAACAGCAACATCGGAAGTTCAAAGAAACAAGGACACCACATGGGTACGGGACAGAAAATAAAAATGAAGACACATACAGATGAACAACACGGACCCAATAAAAACCATGAGTGAGATCAAATGCACCGGTAGAGTAAGCATCTCCTGCTTCTTGTAAGGCACCCGCAGTGTTTAACATGTCAACTCCGGTAGTAAAGTCAAATCCGGTACAGGAAAAACACACTTTAGTTGTAAAGGAAAAAAACTGTACTCATCTGGGAAACAAGATATATCATAGCAATCCATTTTATATTGCCCCTATACATTTAATTAAAGTATATTTAACTCATCTGGGAAACAAGATATATCATAGCAATCCATTTTATATTGCCTCTGTACATTTAATTAAAGTATATTTAACTATATACATGTACGTGTTTTTTACATTAGATTTTTTTTGCATGCAGCTTAGGAACACGAAGCTCGCATGTCAACAAGCTTTGTGCCGAATAAATGCCATATTTGAAAAAAACCTTATTTATGTTGTTTTATGCTGCCATCAAAGATGCGTGAAACATTAGATTGCGCTAATTTGACTAGTTCAGATTTTTTTCTTTTTAAATAAAACAAAAATACTCCGAAGGAACCTTTCAGTCAATAAGCAATTACTTGAGTACTCCTGTGAAATTGAAATTAGCATTATGTTAATACAATTTATCTAATTAAACAAATGTAGTGAGATGTGTCTGCAATTGATTGAATAATTTTCATCGGAATATTATCTTCTCAAATTGAATGAAATAGGAACATAGAGGGAGTGTCAGTGCTAATAGGGCAGGCTTATATCCTTTCACTCTATAAGTATAACATATATCTTTACACGTACCCTTTTATACGCGCAAAAATAGGTTTATTAATATTATATGTTTTAACTATCTAAAATACAGTGTAATTATACAAAGTAGTCGTATACCTGTGAGACAGATGCCTTTTATAATTTGGTACTTTTCAAAACGAAAAAGTATGGTTGTTGTACACTGGTTATGTCCTAAACAAATGTCAAACATATTCATAGGCCGACGTAGGGCAATGCCTATGAATCATGTCAACGATTTCAACCAGATATCAACAGATTTAAAGCTTAACACATGATAATTCCGCTCCATTACAACAATGCAATATCATGGACAATTTTAATAAATTCATGAGTGTAGAACAAAAATAAACCATTTCCTTTATCTTTCTTTAAGAAAGAGCTTCACTTTGTCTTTAGGCGACGTAAATATTTTCAGAGTTGTCTTGACATCTGCTGCCTCTGGCGGCACGGAAATTACAAAATTCTGTATTATCTGCAAAAACAATAAAAACTTCACATGTAAATGAATGGTATTTTATTTAGAAGAAATTTAATGTTTATATTAAGAATTCCAGTTGAAACTGTTTATATAAGATCACTCAAATATACATTCCAGTACAATTACTTCTAATCAACATTTAATATTTTTCTATATTATAATTCTAACCTCTGCTTCATGTATTTTGCAGCTTTTGAAATAAATTTTATCGGCAATACCTATAATGAAAATATTACGAGAATCAACACGCATGTAAGAAACTATTGTATTTATCCTTGAATTTTTCTATTCTTTCTTATCTTTTTTGTCTCGCCTGCGACGAGAGTCGCTGAATGTGATACATAGGTAATATTTTCCGGTGGCGGCGGCGTTGTAAACTTTTTCTAAAAATTGAATAACTTTAAAACTCTAATACTTGCATAGATCATCTTTTGTCCAAAAATACCTCATGTTATGGCTATCCAGCATCACATTTTTCAGATGACCGTGACCTTGATTTCATGGGTCATTGACTTAATGAAAATTTGGGAATAATTTTCGGAATAATAAGATCAAACATATTTTGTTTAGAACCACACTGAGTCAAACAAGAAATACAGTGAAAATGACGTGATTAAGATGATTGAATTTTTGATCGACAACATTTTTGTTGAATGTGGAGGCCGTGTTTTTCAACAGACAATAGGGATGTGCGCCACTTTTAGCTGACCTTTTCCTTTTTTCGTATGAAGCAAAGTTATACAAGGGCTGATACAACAGAAACAAAAACAACTAGCCCAGACTTTTAATTTCAGCTTCAGATATATAGACGATGTACTTTCTCTTACTAACCCATCGCATCTACCCCAGTGTTCTTGACATTAAAGAGACAACTGATACACCCGATTCTGCTTCATACCTTGACCTTTTGTTATACATTGACGAGCATGGACATCTGAAATCTAGATTTTATGACAAACGTGATGATTTTGACTTTCCAATTGTGAACTTTCCCTTTCTCTGCAGCAATATAACTACATCCCCAGCATATGGAGTTTATATTTCACAATTAATTTGTTACTGTAGAGCGTGCAGTACATACAGTGACTTTGTGGAAAGAGCAAAAGCATTGTCACAAAAACTGCTTAGTCAGGGATATGTTCAGCCGTTGTTACTTTCGTCCCTTCAGAAATCCTATGGCCGTAACCACGACATCATAGATAGATATGAAATGTCAGTGTCACAAATGAAAACTGACATTTTCAGCTAGATTCGCGTCTTCCCGGATTTGACACTACCGACCTGGATTGACCCACTGACAGTGTGACGGGTGCTGTATACAGAGCAGGACATGCTTACCCTTTCGGAGCACCTGATGTCACTCTGTTTTTTGAGAGTTCACACTGTTAGTGCTTTAGTTCTTTGTGTTGTGTATGTAATGTTCGTGTGTTTTGTGGGCATGTGGTGTCTTTGGTCTTCCGTCTTCTGGTGTTCTTGCTTTTGCCTTGTCTCTGGACTTTGATTTGTGTAATCTTGTGCTTTGTTCCTTCGGTATTCTACTGTCGTTGTCCAGTTCATTTCTCAGTAACAATTATATCTGGATACACTATATTTTGTTTATTGAGGTATTTTAACAAATCTTTCTTTATGATATCGTTGTGTTAAATACCTTTGTGATTCCTATAAAAATTTCATTTTCTGCAAAACGTTGCCCAATGCAAGATCTTGGTCCAAAGCCAAATGGTTTTGTTGCAAACGGATATTGTTTCCCTTTTGTTATTTCACCAGTTGTTTCGCGCAGCCATCTTTCTGGTATAAACTCTTTTGGTCTAGGAAAGAAGCGTTCGTCTAGAGCCATGGATCTATTATTGATTGCTATATATGTCTGAAAATGATAATGTAATAAACAAATTAAATAAAAAGATTGGACTGTGTGTTATCATCATACAAAGGAAATAAAAATATATCGCTGTAGTTTACATTGATTTGTATTTCTGTCATACATTATATTTCGCTATCGCCAGTTGCCTTTTTACTTGTTAGTTGTACACGTTTGTATTTTTCCCTAAAATGAAATATTGGCCATTTTAGGACCGTTCAGATCTCAACTAACATTCTGGTTTACGGAAAAATCAGTGATAAAACGTTTGTAGTTTTTGTGTTATTGCCATTTCTTCTAAATGACTTCTATTCTCTTGTTACAGAATAGTTTTTGCTATTAACATCCTGACTGCTATCTCTAGATGCCTTATTGTCCTGACATAATGGTAATACATTGTAACATTCATCGGTTTAAAACAGTACTAAAATAAAAAATACCAATGACGATAAACCAAAACCTACCAGAAATAACTGGAAAATACATATAAAATATAATTTTGCTGAAATCTACCGCTAATCATAGTTTATCCTGTTAGTTATACAAAATCAATAATAATTTTTGGACACCTTTTTTGGGTGGGGGCTAAGGATTTTACCTCAAAAAAGTCAGTCATGAAAAACTTTGTCGCTCAGTGGCAGACCCTTAGAATAAAAAAAACACCTTCTAAGTAGCTTTTCATATTTTCTAAACTTATACACTATTGAACTTCAACTGCATGGCTTTTCCCCATTCTTGAGATCATAAGACATTCAATGGGTACCTAATATTTATAGAATTTATAGAATTTATAAAGCATTTTGCATATCCATTGACAGATGTTAATCATCTTTCATAAATATCTTTCGATTGATATAAACAATACATTGATATCACAGAAATTTATTATGCACAACTTTCTTAGATTATGCCATAATTAAATAAAAATGGTAGCTTTGGACGATAAATGAAATGAAGATGTTTTTTTTTTTCTGGTCGTTTAAACCTGGAGATATGATATTTTCTCCTTGACATTTACCCAATTTCCTTCTGTTTTCATATGTACTTTAATTTCAAACAATAAACGACTTATATATCGTTTGATTATAAAATTATTTTCTTAAGAAGAATATTTTTACAAATTATAACCACCATTTTTTATTGGCACAATATTTAACATCTATACCATGATTCTTACGTTTTGTGGTAATAGATAGCCTCCAACAGCAAGATCAGATTCTAAAATGCGCAGGACACCAAATGATACTGGGAATGTTTTCCTGTAAAATGCATTTTAGTATTATGAACGTTTTCCTATTGATTACAACATTTACAAGTAAGCATTCATTTACATGACAATACCCCATCAATTTAACAAGAACAGAATTATTTATTGCTACTTGTGCTAGTGATTGATTAAGCAATAGATTATTGCAAGCGAATTAGATCACGGTCAAACCTTCTATTTGTCAATATTTTTACCGAATAATTGCGAGAATAAATATCAGGTATTTTAATGTTCTTATATCCAAAGAGCCCAATTGCAAATTGCAATAATTTATTTCGAATCTAAAATGGTTTACAAATGTTTTGAAAATTTGGGGCGGCACTAGGAGGATGTTTTCAAAAACCATTTTAGGAGCCTGTGTGGTTGAGTGATTTAGGAATACATCGGCAAACGAATACCGAAGTAAGAAAAGGAAAGGGGAAATTCTAAAATCATAAATCCAACATGACGGCAATTCACAGCAACACGAATTGAGACAGTATGACAAAGACATAACAAAAAAACAAAAATGAACTAGAACGCCACAAAACTAAAACACCATCAGTGTGAACCCCTATAAAAACTGAGGTAATATCAGGTGCTCCGGAAGGGCAAGCATGATCTGCTCCACGCGTGGCACCCGTCACACTGCCAGTGAAAAGTCCGGTTTTGTCACAGTCGGTGTTAGTCAGTCCGGTAACAAACTCTGGATCTACTCAAAACAACGGCAGTAGAATACCGAAGGAACAAAGCACAAAATTACACAAATCAAAGTCCAGAGACACGGCAAAAGCAAGAACACCAAAAGACGGAAGACCAAAGACACCACATGACCACAAAACACACAAAAATTACATATACAACACAAAAAACTAAAGCACTAACAGTGTGAACTCTAAAAAAACAAGAGTGACATCAGGTGCTCCGGAAGGGTAAGCATGTCCTGCTCTGTACACAGCAGCCGTCACACTGTCAGTGAAGCATATGTTTTGAAAGATCTGTTATATTACTGGTTGCTTATTGTCATTTTCTAACCCTGAGACAAAGCCAATTTAGAGCCATGGTACATGTAACTTCTCTAACCCTCAAACAGTACCAAGGTTGAATTTTAAAAAGCTTTTGTAATCACTTTAGTATTCACACATAGACAAGGACAAATCGGTACCACAAACATCAATGACGAAGACAAAACTAAACTTTAACAAGACAACACAAAAAACTAAAGCACTGACAGTGTGAACTCCCTTAAAAACCGATAGTGACATCAGGTGGTTCGGAAGGGTAAGCATGTCCTGCTCTGTGCACCCGTCACACTGTCAATGGGTCAATCCAGGATAAAGTCAAAACCGGTAATGTTAAATCCGGGAAGACGCCAATCTAGCTGAAAATGTCAGTTTTTATTTGTGACACTGACATTTCATATCTATCTATGATGTCGTGGTGACGGCCATAGAATTTCTGAAGAGACGAAAGTAACAAAGGCTGAACATATCCCTGACTCAGCAGTTTTTGTGACAGTGCTTTTGCTCTTTCCACGAAGTCACTGTATGTACTGCACGCTCTACAGTAACGAATCAACTGTGAAATATACACTCCATATGCTGGGGATGCAGGTATATTGCTGCAGAGAAAGGGAAAGTTCACAATTGGAAAGTCAAAATCATCACGTTTGTCATATAATCTAGATTTCAGACGTCCATGTTCGTCAATGAATAACAAAAGGTCAAGGTATGAAGCAGAATCGGGTGTATCGGTTGTCTCTTTAATTTCAAGTTCATTGGGGTAGATACGATGTAAATATTCTTTAAATCTTGGGTTATTAAGAGAAAGTACATCGTCTATATATCTGAAGCTGAAATTAAAAGTCTGGGCTAGTTGTTTTTGTTTCTGTTGTATCAGCTCTTGTAAAAACTTTGCTTCATACGAAAAAAGGAAAAGGTCAGCTAAAAGTGGCGCACAATTTGATCCCATAGGAATCCCTATTGTCTGTTGAAAAACACGGCCTCCACATTCAACAAAAATTTTGTCGATCAAAAATTCAAGCATCTTAATCACGTCATTTTCACTGTATTTCTTGTTTGACTCAGTGTGGTTCTTTACAAAGTATGTTTTATCTTTTCCTATTACCAGATAGGAATACCTGCGTTCTCCGTTCTTAGTACAGAAACATTGATGTATAAGATCGGAAATTAAAATGAAATCAAATGATCAAATGGATCTACTAGGAATTTAGTTTATCTGTACAATCACTATAGCCTATAAACTCTGCGTTGGTACTTCGTGCTCCTCTTTGTAAATCACAAAAAGGTGCACTCGACTTGCAACCGTACGGTAAGATATGTCAGTTACGTGCCAAAAGTCGATTGATCTCTCAGGGAACTCTGGCGGCCTCCAAACCCAAAACTTACCGCCACAATATAACTGAAATACTTCTGAAAGTGGCGTTTAAACCTTTACAAACAAACAAACAAGTGCCATTTAAACATATAAAAGTGGTTTTTGTTTAATATTTATAGTGCATATTTAAACATTAAATGTAAGTGTGTTTTTCCCGTTTTACCTTTTTGACCTTGGGATTGAGGTTGTTACGTCCAGGGATTTAAATTGTGTTGTCACCGAGGGCTCTCGAAAAAATAATCGCAAAAATCAATACACACGAATACTGTAATATAAATGAACATAATGAGCTTAATTTAACATCTGCGAATATAAAACTCCGCGAATAAATTCAAGACTGAAAAACTACGGAATTTCATACCGCGAATATAAAACACAATGTAGTATAAGAATACGTTATTATTTGACCTGCATGTAAAAGAAACTTATATTGGTTCCTTAAAAAATAGGCAAATTAAGAAATAATTCATGGCAATTTAACCATGGACTGGGCCTTTATATTCGAATTTAACCTAGAGCGTAAGCGATCGGTTAAATTTACGAATATAAAGGACAAGCCCATGGTTAAATAACAATAACCATATACCTGCAATGAATTATTTCGATTAAAAGAAATTTTCCATTCTGAAACCACCTAAGAGAAGGCGAATTTGCCGCCTCCGTTGTTGTCCGTGTTAATGACGTCACAATACTCAATCTGATGTTTTCAAACAGAATGCAAGGTCAAAATTCAAATCGAAAGCAAAACAATACACTCAAACTCCAACTCCAACTGCAATAATTTTAATGAGCTGTATGGCCATTCCGGAAATAAATTCCTAATCAGCAGCACTAGAACCCAAACAAAGGAAATCCATAATTTCAAAGAATGTTTAAAATGCATAAAACCAAACGAAATCCGAAAGAATCAGTAATATCAAATATAGTGTATGAATGGCATGATTTAATTAAAAATTGTTCTTAACCTTTATTTCCTTCATAATCTAAGACGATAATTATTAAAAATATTGTTGTTTTTCATCCCGTTTACTCATATTACGGTATCATTTGCGCATGTGCAAAATATATGGTTATCGAGTATTATACTGGTTGAAGATTAACAACAGCCATGTTAGAATCCTTATTAAAATAAGAAAACAATATACAGTTGTAGCCTATTTGTGAGGTAAATGCAGAAATTTATTGACCTGAGACATGTATATTGACCGAAGACGTAGTCCGAGTGTCAATATCCCTTTCTTCCGTAAATGTTGGTTAACAGTGTGAGACGACCCAAGTGAGATCTTGGCGCGACCTCGTCTCACATTGGTAAATGACCAACCAGAAGTGTTCATTTTTGTGATACAATAATCGTAATCATGACAAAACGTCATAAAACATCTGACGTCACAATGTAAGTCACACTCAAATGGCGACGACGTTACTCGCACACTATAGGCTTTTAGATGTTTGTTGTCATATTTTACGGAAGAAATAGCTACTTACATTCGATCAAAATCAAAGATAGGGGTATCTTTCACTCATGTAAGAAATTCTTCGTCCTATTAACTCGTTTCGCTGCGCTCCACTCGAGAAAAGACGGAATTTCTTACATTCATGAAAGATACCCCGATCTTTGATCGGCTCTCATGTAAGAAGCTATTAATTTTTTCCATTGACCGAATTTAATAGGCTGTAATAGTTTTATTATTTTCCAAATTGGAGAATTTTTATAGAGACTTATACATTATTGTACTAATAAATTTCTATTTTATATGATGTTTGCTCATTCATTTTTATTTTTATTTTTTTTATTTTTTGCATCCCTATTTTCTGTAAGATCAAGGGAACTAAATATATGCCTGTTTTGTATATCGGAAATTGGCAAACCAACAATATTAAAGAAATTTTACAGAAACTTTTAATTCTATATTTAAGTACAGGTCTATACGTAAAATGAATTCATAAAGTAATTTCGTCTTTTATCCCTTATTTAATGATAATGTAAAACTGCTATATTTTTACTTAACGTCAATACGTAAAGTCAATTCATAGATTTATTATTTGCAAGATCATGTGACGTAAACTGATCAAATGACTGGAGTCTAAAAATATATGAAAACAATACAAAATATCACATGCAGAAATTGATATTAATTATATAATTTGAACAAACTTGTCAAACATATTCATTTCAACAACAGAAACATTCCTCATGATACCAACAAACTGCAGAACAATAAGCTAACGAAACTAAATGTAATTTCCTAACAAATTCAGGTATTTAAAAATATCGGATTAATTTATTACGATATATGGTATGTTAGTATTGCCAAATTATGAAACAAGTCGCATGTTTTACTATATTTTACTAATTAAACATATTATTGAACAACATATTTTGATTGGAAATAGTCTGCAATTACTTTTACCGTGAATTGTCATATAATGAGAATTATAGACCCTATTATTATCGGTCTGACACATAGATATTGAAATCAGAAGCTTAAATGAATTTACGTATACAGATTTTATTATCTTATTTTGGCATTTTAGTCCCTTATAAATGTTTAACCATGCAACATCTCTTCGATCTTATTGGTTACTTGTTCTCTTTCTGTTGTTACACGAATTTTGGTTGATGGACTTCCAAATGTTTAGATATTATCTGCACTAAGAGACAAAAGTTGTCGAATTACACATATGCAGACACAAAACTCCTTGTTACTTCGGTATTTTGTTATTTGATCTTCTTACAATAGCAATGTGTGAAGGCATGTGGCAGTTGTAATTTGTTTGTATACTTTTTCATATACTCGATCAGTGCGTACTATCTATTTAAGATATATATTTGTTTTTGGGTACAGATCACAATGTCATGGTGTAGGAAATAGTTCGGTATTTGGCGACTTTTTATCAGTTTAACTCACCCTAGATCAATTATCTGAAAACACATAATTTAAGAGTATGATTTTTAAGACTACAAATATCCATACACCACCGTTCCCTTAGTATCAGGCGGACATATTATATTGATTGTCTATTGGTTGTTAACAAGTTATAAATAGCATACACTATGTTTTTTAGACTTTTTATTTACTGATTAATTTTGTGATCTTTGTCTTAATTGCTACGATGGTATATTTGAAGAAGAAGAAATTTTATTGTCAATAAATTGACGCCAATAATTGAGCAGTTACAAAATAAACATAGAATAAACATAATGAATAAAAATACAATAAACAACTACATTTAAAATTGATGTTATAATTTCCGTGTGGCATTTTCTAATTTATGTTTCAGTACAGTGACCCAGAAAAATAGCAATTAATTTAAAGGTTTATTATTATCATTTTCTATCAAAAATAATAAATAAATTGAATAAGTTATATTAGTTTTGGTTTTGATATATTTTTATATCTATATTTCTTTGTTACCTCCAATAAAAGATTTGAACGTTTTTCATAAAAACATTTTAAAAGACTGCACATTTTCTTAATGGTAAAACTATCTTCTGAAGACATCAGCCAAATGAATTTAGCTTCATCATTCATGTTTTTAAAATTAATAAATTTTTTGTTAATTTCATTTAATATGTCTGTTCTTATATACATTAATTTTGGGCATTGTAGGAGAAAATGAATTTCGTCCCCGATGTCATTTGTACATAATTTACACTTCCTGTCATTTACCTGAGGCCTATGATATCTGCCCAATTCAGTTTCTAATTTATGTGAGCTTATTCTTAATTTTGTTAACTGATTTCTTTCTTTGAAATTGCCATATATCAAATATTTTTCTGGGAGTCCAGAGAAATAATATTCAAATTTTCTGTACGTTCTTAATTTATTACCATAGTTTTTTAGTTCTTTGATCATTAAAAACCTCCTCTCTCCATATCTTATTATATTTAATTTTAAGTTTGTTCAGAATAACTGATTTAATTTTTGATTTCACTTTTAAAATGGTTTTCAATATTTACATCTACATAGCTTGAAAGCTGTTGGATACAAGCATACCAGCTATTTTTTTTTAATTTTTAGCTTCAATGAAATCTTCGGACAAAAGGGAATTATCTGCCTTCATTAAGTGGTTCATATATTTGAACATATTTAATATAATTTCTAATAATAAGGGGTATCTGCCCAATTCGGCCATAACAGCTAAATTGGAAGCTCTTTTATTTACACCTAAAGAATATTTACAAAATTTNATGTGGACTTTTTCAATTTGTAAGTATTTACATAGTTAACTAAAATATTTTTCATTCTCATTTAATAATTTATTTGGATTAAAAATCCCAATTACCTCACTACCATACAGAAGAACTGGTTTCACTGTATGGTCAAAGATATGAAACAGCGTTTTCAGTTTTGGGGGTTTTCATGAAAACTTTTGATGAATTTGAACATGGCTTTTAAACCTCTATTATACAGGTCTAACTTGGCTTCTGTGAATGACCCATTTATGCTAAATAAGATTCCCAAATATTCATAGTTTCTACACCTTTCAATTTTTGTGCCGTTTAGCGAAAATATCCTATTATCTAGTCTGCCAGTAGTATTGAAGACCAATGATTTACTTTTCTTCATATTAACCTCTAGTCCCCATTTTAACAATATTGTCCTAACTTATCCAAACATTGTTGAAGACCATCTGCCGTTTCAGATAGCAAAACGACGTCGTCTGCGTATAAGAGACAATTAATATTTAATGAATTTAACTTCACTGGAAAACAATCATTGCCAAACATATTTGGTAAATCATTAATAAAAATTTTAAACAAATTTGAACTCAAATTGTCTCCTTGTCGTACTCCAATATTAGGTTTGAATGAACTTGTTAAATGTTCATTATTTATTTTTACGTTTAATTCAGTTTTGCTGTAAGTATCTTTTATTATGTTGTAAAAATGTCACTAATAGCATTTTTCTCAGTTTATAAAATAAACAATCTGGATTTACTGAATCAAAAGCCTTTTTGAAGTCTATAAAACAGCAGTATAGTTTCTTTGAGGCCTTTGATTTATATTTATCAATTAGCGTTTTTAACACAAAAATGTGATCTGTTGTACGACTACCATGGCAAGAACCAATCTGTTCTTTGCAGATTTTATCAAACAACTAGATATTGTAATTCCTTTATAGTTGTATGGGTCATCCCTGTCTCCATTTTTGAAAATAGGGACTGTTATGCCTGTGCCCCATAATTTTGGAATTTTACCAAATGTTAAAATATTGTTAAATAGTTTGTTTATGCTATCTGTCAATGTAGTTTGACCAGCTTTCAACATCTCATTTAGTATAGAGTCAAAGCCACTAGATTTTTTGTTTTTTAAAGAAATGATATTTTTGTTAATTTCTTTATTGGATATTTTTATATCTAATTCTGTAAATATCTTTTTTTTCGAGATCATTTAAAAGTTCTCTAATTTCTGCAAAATCATTGATATTTTCATATGATGTAAAACTCAACTTTTTAAAGTAATTGTACCATTCATTACTACTGATACTTCCAGAAGACTGGGATTCAGTTTTACTAGATATTTCTTTTAACAATGCCCAATATGCATTAGGATTGTTCTTATGAAGTTTACCAAATTTATCAATCATTTCTTTGCGGTAACTTCTTTCCTTACGTTTTCTAGTCTTCCTATATAGTTTAAGGTGACTAAAAAATGCCCCGCGAATAATAGGATCCTTACTATTTTTAATGAAAAGATTCATTTTATCATATAAATCTCTTCTCATTTTTTGAAGGGATGTGTCAAAATAATAATTATTCTTATTTTTCTTATTGTGTTTATTTTTATTTGTTTTTAATTTAGGTTTCTTTTTAAGAGAAAGGTCTGCAGCATCAAGCAGGATACTATTGAAATCAGAAACCATGGTATCAATATCATTGTTATTATTTTTATTAAATCAGGTTATATGGTCCTGCATATCTTTTGAACTTAGTGCTAACTGAAAATTTACCAATGATTGTTCATCCCACTTATATTTTAATGGGGGAATCTATCAAGTTGTCATCCTCTAATGAATGTATTTGACAGTTTAACTTTAGTAATAATGATATTTGACAATGATCAGATAAGTCTGGAAGAAATTTTTCAACTTTGAAATAAAGTATGTGTTTAAGTAATTTGCTCTGAAACGATACAATAATATACTACACTACTACCATTTGTAATATGACAGGTATATTTTCCACTGAGATCACCAATAGTGCGACCATTTAAAATACGAAGTCCTGTTTGAATACAAAGTTCATTCAGATTTTTTCCTCTTTGCAACAAAGTTTTGTCCATGCTTAACCTTACAGGAATATCCATATCTGGGATATAATGTTCACAAGTTTAACTGATCATTCTCAATAAAGTCACAGTTGCCTGCTCCTGTACGGGCATTAAAATCCCCAGCCAAAAAAATTTTCCCAAGATTAGAATATTTATAGATATCATTTTCTATATGATCCAATATATTTTCATCAAGTGATTGGCTATAACTTGAATTGTCTGGGGGATTATAGATGAAACATATGAAAAGGTCATCATTCAATCCAACAAAAGATTTGTTCAGCTTGAGCCAAATATAGTCACTGGTTTTATGTTCCATAAATTGGATGCCGGCTTTGATTTCATCTTTCACAAGAATAGTTATACCACCTGAGTGTTTTTTAGTTTTGTTATTTTTTGGTACCCCCGGTCTTATTAGATTAACTGTCTTATATTTATTCAATCAGTTACTTATAGCAACATTGTTTGAGCGGAATTTTTTCATTATATATCAATTATTTTAGAAATAAAAGATATGGCTAAGTCTTTCCGTATAGCATTAGTTCACGCTAAGATTTGAAAAAAGTCATTAATAGTAATTAGAATTTTGAAAAAAAAAACAAAAAAAAAACAGCAAAACAAAACTGAAATAGAAAAGACCAATATGCTCTCAAATATCTGTCCAATTAATGTTTGTATTAGAAGATGTAGACAGGCATAAAATTCAATTAAATTCAATTTAAAAAAATGACTGTATTATCTAGTACAGGTGCAATTTACCCCCCCCCCCTTTTCCTTATTGCTAAGAAACAGTAAGGGCTAATGGTGATCCCGGAAGAATGCAAAGAAACGAACCCTATAAAAGTGAGAAAAAAAAATCATTTTTCGTTTATTGTTTTGTTTGAAAATGGCCCTTATCAAAATTGTACAGTATGTGAACAATCAAGTATCCTTGGATATGGGTTTACCCATATCTTTGCTTGTTTTAAACTGTAGTTTTTTTTGTTTTTTTTTTTGTTTTTTGTTTTGTTTTTTTTGTTTGTTTTTTTTGGCGTAATTTCTTAAGTCATTGAACATCTACCTGTGAGACTCCCGTAAACATGCTTTGAGGTATGACATCTGTGCTAAATGTTCTTTTGTCAAATGTTGACTGTCTCCAACAACTCTCTTAATTTCGTCATAAAGCTTGGATTGTTTGTCCTTATTTAAAGCCAGCTCTATCAACAAAAACACCATAGTATTGGCTGTCTGCAAAGGAAATTGTAGGTGATTTATTAAAGCTAATATAGACAAGATGCCTTTTGTGAAACACTTATTCCTCGAGTAGCAGAAAGCAGAAACCTTTAGTTGTGGGAATAGTAATTTATGTACATTTGAGAAATTAATCATACAAGTTTATAAATTCTGGTATCAACTCAAAAGAAGCATAAGAAATACAACTATGAAATACAGTCGTCTACCACTTGCCGTTTAAAGTTCAAACTTTACACGAAGAACTCTACTTAGGGACCGACCATTTAACCTGAAGGGGGGGGGGGNTTTTTTTTTTTCAAAATTAACATTATTTTTTTTTGGCGGAAAGCCTCCTTCAGAAATTTTTTTTCATCATTTTCGCAGCCAAAATATTTTTTCCCATAAAATCAGCTCCAAAATATTTTTAGAAAAAAAACCATAGCCACCCCCCCCCTTTTTGAAGTTAAATGGTCGGTCCCTTAAAAATATAAAAGATTTTGTTTCCATACAAATTCCATAGAAATCTAGATTTCTTTTGTCGTAGATGAGTTTCTTGTTTCTACATATGACATTTGTTTTAATCATGGAAAAAAAGACATCATGCAAAGACCAGCCATGCCAGACTGTTCAGTTTGATATAGGAAGATAATTCAAATGAGGAAAAATTAAACAAAATCCAATTTCATATTTTTGTGAAATTTTAACAGATAGTCGGTCCCATGCCAGCTCACGGGGTCTAATATTTTGGTACTACCTGAAATGTGTTTACATATGAAATAAACCTGTAAAATATGAAAACATTATAAATTTCAATCAAAAAGGAAAATCCGATTTTAAAGTTTTATTCAGGTGTTCGCATTTCAAGGTCAAAGTCACAAAGTCAATGATAGGGGTTTTAAGTCAATGATAGGGGTTTTATATTTCACGGCTGTATTTATTGTTATTATACTTTTCAGTTGATACCTAGAATTTATGAAAATATATTATTATTAATTTCTCGAAATCATGTGAATTACTATTCATGCTAAAGGTTTCTTCATAACTTCTACTCGGGTGCGTAAGTGTTTCAGAAAACACATCTTTTTCTTCCACGAAATTTTACTTACCAATAACAATTAATGTTATGAGGTGTAGATTGTAGGAAAACAACAATATGACTTTCTGACCAAAACTGCTCTCTATTACCCCATTAACCTTTTGAATTTCTTGAGGATGTAGGGTTCCCGTTGTCAAATTCACTCAATCTACGAATCTGTTACGGTTTGGAAATGAGTATAACGGTAACGGACTTGCACACCTACACAAGAGATGCGTACCCAGTCTCACTCCTCGAGGAGATCATATGAGTGTATCTCTGTTATTGCTCAGATGTACATGTATAGTAGTATGTCAAACTGATTGTGAGACATGAATATAGTTACACTATGCTTTCTTTTACTTGTATAAATCCCGTTTGGAGCGTTCTCTCTGTTAACTGTTGATTATCGAGTACTATTGGAGAAGAGTTAGTCTTTATATATTTTTTTATAATATATTTATCAAAACATTCTCGTGAACTTAGCCGACCAGGGTTGACGAATGATTCATTACTTACAGTCTTGTTCCATTATTTAGTTCTACCATATATTTGCTGAGACTTTCTCTAAAGTATATTTACTCCATATCCTTTCATTGTTAATTGTATCATTACTAAAAACAAGGGATATTGAAAGCGCTCATGGCTTTTATAAAGACAAAAAATCATTTCTAATGTATGCAATTGTGTTTTCAATCTTCTGTGTTATGGGGACAGAATACTTGTTAAATATGTTTGCATTTTTGTTTGCTTTGTTCAGAAAACTTTATACACTACCGTTAGTTCAAACTGAATATGAAATAACTGCTTTAGGCCGACACATATATGAGACCCATTCTTATTTTAATTTCTGAATCAATAATTATTGTATTAAACGTTTTACGAAGTTTTTTCGTGCCCCTTTATTGTACCCCTTTTTAGCTCACCTGGCTATAGCCAGGGTGAGCTTTAGCCATCACTTCTCGTCCGTCGTCCGACCGGCGTTAACTTTTCATTCATTTGAAACCAAACTTGGCCACAATAGTCCTTAGGTGGTCCTCTGCAAAAAAGTTGTTTTTCAGATCCGCGCTATATCCAAGATGGCCGCCAGCGGGATCATAGTTTTAACATTAGACCCTATGGGAAAATACTTTCAAAGACCTTCTCCTCTGAAACTACTTGGCCAATTTAAACCAAACTTGGCCACAACAGTCCTCAGATGGTTCCCTGCAAAAAAGTTGTTTTTAAGATCCGCGCTTTATCCAAGATGGCCGCCGGCGGGGATCATAGTTTTAACATTAGACCTTATGGGAAAACACTTTTAAAGATCTTCTCCTCTGAAACTACTGAGCCAATTGAAACCAAACTTGGCCACAATAGTCCTTAGATGGTCCACTGCAAAAAAATGTTTTTCAGATCCACGCTATATCCAAGATGGCTGCCAGCAGGGTTCATAGTTTTAACATTAGAACTGCACCCCCACCCAAAATAACTGCCAGTCTGGAATATAGTTTAACTTTAGACAATATAACATCAATATCTATTAACAAATTTGAAAATGATGCCCTTTAAACATTGGGATTTTTTAACTGCATATGTCAGCCGTGGCCCAGGTGAACGATACAGACTCTTGAGAGCCTCTTGTTATATAACATTATTAAAGTAAGTGAGAACCGAACCGTCAGTCAAAGAACGAACAATCCATGGACAAAGGCAACATCGGAAACACTATGAAACAAGGACATAACTTGAGCACGGGACAAAAAAGAAAAATGAAAACACACATACAGATGAACAACACAGACCCAATAAAAACCATGGGTGAGATCAGGTGTACCGGTAGAGTAAGCATCTCCTGCTTCTTATAAGACAACCGCCGTGTTGAACATGTCAAATAGTAAAGTCAAATCCGATAGAGTAAAAACATTAGTTGTACAGGGAATTATCAAAACGTGGTCTAAAGAACCTATAAACTACAAGTTGAAAAGCTGAAACGTATACCTTAAATCCATTTGCAATTTAGAGAAACAAGATACAAATCATACACAGAGATATTATAAAATACAAATAGTAACACTTCACTTTCAAACTCGATACATTTAATATATTCATCCCCACATTCGACAAATCTTGATAAGGGCATACATACAGAATCAATTCCAGCTCCAAACAAATCAGTAATGATACTGTTAATATGGTCATCAGTTAGACGTTCATCAGCCAACAAAGAATACATAAAGTTTGGCTCCTTTTCTAGATACTCTTCAAGTTTACCATCTTTCTCTTTTTGTGCTAAAAATGCTCTTTGTGATGCTATCTCCTGTTTTGTCTTCCTGTGAAAATATTTCTGCTTATCTTATAAATTTAACGATTATAAAATGTCTTAAATATATACAAGTATTGTCTTTACATGTACAAAGTAAGATTACAACCATTTCCCTCAAAGGATACACTTTGTGAAGCATTATTCCTAACTCATTATGAGAACCAGCCCAGGAGTCCAGTACTCCGATGATAGCCCTGAAATCGATCATTCAAAATACAATATCCAGATTTCATAAATTTCTGAAAACTAAGAAGTATTTCACTCGTGCATAGCTCTGTCCATACCATATACTACAATTAATATAGCCATTTTCTTTAACTATGCTACATATCCTTTCATGTTTCCTATATACCATATGAAAAGTCCCTGGGCCTAACTTATCTTATAAGCAGTGAATGTAGCATAAAATCATTTGACATATCAATGATTGGCCAATGATCAAAATGAATGAAACTCAATTTCTGATGAAAAATAAAGATTGTACAGCCAAATTCTTATGTCAAAATTTATCCTCTAATTCTGAAAATGGTAGATTCAAGAAACCTTAGCTCGTGCGTGTGCCAAGAAACATAATCCGTCAACTAGAACCAAAGTTATGCTGCCACCTGCGACTGACCATAGTACGACCACAAAATGCTTCATAGTAAACAAAATAATAAACTTTCAATTGGGGGCATGAAATTTCACTATTTACCTGATAAAATGCAGTCCGGCTTCTTCAAATTGACGATACAATTTAGAACGATAATATAAGTAAGGTTTAACTGGCATGAAGACTGATTTCTGTAATAATTCCAGCATAGTTTTTATATACGTTGCCAAAGTGGTGTCAGTGGTGCCATCTAGACAGCCAAGTCTTCTGTTAAAACATAACATCCCAACACCTAAAATGAATAATATAGATAAACAGACAGCAACTACACATTTCAACACCATGAATATGGAAAGATATCAATAAATGCATTGAGGTCATTATCAAAACTACTTTATTCATTTTTGACCTTCAGTTAAACAAAAGTATCTATCAGAAAAGTCTCGTATTGGTTTAGTCCCATCTAATAATGTTTAGGCCCGTTGATAAAAATTTCTATTTTAAGGATGTATTCTCCTGAGCTTTTAGTCTCGATTAAATCTCGTTTGTCAATAATTCTTTACACTTGCCTTATGAGTAAATTTTTTATATATAACGTTCCTCACAAATTACGTCAAAAATCAAGTACCTACGACCAGTAGCTATTGAGAAATGAAAAATTTTAATTTTTGACCAAATGTGACCATCGATCTCGGTCAGAATTTAGCCTATTTTGGGGTAGGGGTAATAAAAATATTTTTTTTCAAGAAAAGTATCCGTCTTATTCATTTAAGTTATTTTCTCAGTTCTTAAAGATGTAATATTTAAAAACAAAAATAGTAAGTTTTGACTGTTCAATTGACGGAAAATTTGGAAAATCCTGATTTTTAAATATTTTACGATGTCTTGAGTTTGATTAAAAAAAGCAAAACTTTCTTATATCAATACGGACCTATGGTTTTTATTGGAGATATCAATAAATTGGTGATACTAATGAGGTCTAATAATCTGGAAACTTTGACAGAAAAATTGATGGTAGAAATCGATTTTTTTTACCTAAAATAGCCCCAAAAATAGGCCAAAATTGATCACATTTGCACAAAATCACCTAAGATAGGAGTTTTCAAATGCCGATACCACAACAAATGCACACGGACATATGATTTTCTCTTCAATTTATTCTTTATGGTCTTCACATTTTAGAAATAAAGGTTTCTGGAAAAACTTGATGCAGGAAAATTTTGAGCCCTCAGGAGAATACATCCTTAAGTAACACAAGATAATGGTTTGTCCTCGTTCGGTGTAATGATTAGTCTCAGTTTTTGATATCTGAACATGTATATTTATCTAAGTATTTCTCAGCTCACTAGGGGTGATATTGTACTTCAATTTTATTTAATTCTCTCTTTTTAACTTCTGAATAATTCACGGATAACCTAACAGATCCGTAACTGAATGAAATAACATGAACAGAAGTGAATTATTTTGATTCTAATATGACCATCATGGAAGACTTTTCATATTTACATTTTTGTTGACCAATGATTGTCTTCATGCATGGCTAATCCATTAATAAGTTTAATTAAATGTGAATATTTCATCAAATTATTTGTAGTGTACAGTAATTTAAATATGAAATCGGTGTGTTTGCAAGACAATCAGTCGGGAAATTAAACGCAAAAGACACTTAATATTCATAAATATTATAAGCGACTCTAAATGTTTCTGTATGTAAAGTTTTATGACCATACAAGATATACTCCTAAAGTAGCCACCACGAAATTTGCCGCGACTTTTCTCCAAATAACTTTTTAGTAAATGTTTAAAAATGAAATGGCATAAACCATGGAAAGCTTATGTTTTGCAGCTTCGGGCAATGTATTACCATAATTTTACAAAGGATGAAAAAAATTTCATTACCGTTCTATGTTGTTTGAATAGACAATTTGAGTCGAAAACAGAGGGAGTATGCCTGGTTAACTGAACACCTTATTAACAAGTGTGGATCGTATTGCAAGGCAATACAGAAGTCCCCTACCGGTGGAATAATTCAGTATACCAGCAAAAATAGTTAAAGAAGAAAAGTTTTCCGAGCCCAAGGCCTATAACTTCGCTTAATATCTGAAATGGTTTGGGAAAAAAAGTCTGGAAAACCTATATTTTACCGAAATTTTCTAAGTCCAACGCCCATAACTCCGTCCAAAATCAATGGACCGGAACCAAACTCAAACTTGATCTGTAACTCATAGTGGTAGACTCACATAGACAATATTAGATGCATATCTGGAACGGCTTAGAAAGAAGTCTGGAAAACCTATATTTTACCAACATTTTCTAAGTCCAAGGCCCATAAATCCGTCAAATATCAATGGAATGGAATCAAACTCAAACTTGATCTGTAACTCATTATGGTAGACTCACATAGCAAATATAAGCTTAATATCTGGAAGGGTTTAGAAAAAAAAGTCCGGAAAACCTATATTTTACCAAAATTCTCTAAGTCAAAGGCCCATAACTCTGTCCAAAATCAAGGGCCTATAACCAAACTCGAACTTGATCTGTAACCTATAATGGTAGACTCACATAGCAAATATTAGCTTCATATCTGAAACGGTTTCGAAAAAAAGTTCGAAAAACCTATATTTTTCCAAAATTTTCTAAGTCAAAGGCTTATAACTCCGCCCAAAATCAATGGACCGGAACCAAACTCAAACTTGATCTGTAACTCATAGTGGTTGACTCACATAACAGATATAAGCTTCATATCTGGAACGGTTTAGAAAAAAAGTCCGGAAAACCTATATTTTACCAAATTTTTCTAAGTTAAAAGGCCATAACTCCGTCCAAAATCAATGAACCGGAACCAAACTCGAACTTGATCTGTAACTCATGGTGGTAGACTTACATACCAAATATAAGATAAATATCTCTAATAATATGGGAAAAAAGTCCGGAAAACTTGAGTGTGACGGACTGACGGACTGACTGACTGACGGACTGACGAAGTGCAAACTTAAAGTCCCCTTCGGCGAAGCCGGTAGGGGACTAATAATTATAATAATGCCACGGGGGTCTATCGATTGACCAAAACACGTAGTGCGGGAACTGATCTCGATTTCGTAGCAAAAAAAGTAATTACATATAATTACTTGATAAAGTATCAACAAAAGCTTTTTATCTTTAAAACAATTTCATTTTTTTCAAGCAAATGGTAAATGAATATTGGGTCTGCAAATTTTATTCTCATTTTTACCCCAAAATCTGTATGAAAATAGGTAAACAAATCAAAATTGTGTTTGCTCATCTGCCATCCGATTAAAAAACAAACAAGCATCCGATATGCAAATTAGAAATCCATCGGCAATGCATTTAGTGTCTTTTCATTGGTTTGAGAAGTTCATTCATCCATCATTCCAAACTCGCATTTCCTTAAAATTTTAGTGAAATTAACATAAAGGTCTATGGAAAAAATATTTGAACGCTGATTACCGGTATATGTACGCCAAAGGTTTGAATGTGTCAGGTCAATATATATATATTTTTGTTCTTTGGTGATTCTTATTGATGACACTCAAAACCTATCCATAGACAGGTAACGTACTTTCTGTTGTATAATTAGATAATTCCTCCAGCAAATCATCTACTTTTTCCTTTCTGCGTAAACTGTCTATAAAATCATTGGTAATCTTTTCAATAAGAGGAACATATGATGCAACATTTGCTGGTCTTAACATTTTTTCTTGAGCTGGTTTTCTTCGTCCTGCCCACTCATGTCCATTTCTATAAGTAAATTGAGAATTTCAGACGGGGACTTCTCTGTGACAGATATATTGAATCTTATTCAGTAAAAAATACAAAGCAGCAAACACAATTACCAAGAATATATTGATAAAGGCTATAAAACAACATATGAACTCACTTGATTAACAGACAAGTGCATAAGCAGTCAATACAAATATAACTTAATCTCGAATGGTTCAAAAAAGTTATTTTAAAAAAGAGGCTCTCCGGAGCCTTTATTGCTCACCTGGGCCATAGCTGGCGGCCATCATGGATAAAGCCCGGATCTAAAAAACTTTTTTGCAGGATCACTCTTCGGACTTTTGTGTCCAAGTTTGGTTTCAATTGGCCCAGCAGTTTCAGAGAAGACCTTTGATTATATTTTACTATAGGGTCCAATGTTAAAACTATGATCCCCGCTGGCGGCAATCTTGGATATAGTGCGGATCTTGCAGGGGACCATCTAAGGACTATTGTGGCCAAGTTTGGTTTCACTTGGCCCAGAAGTTTCTGAAAAGAAGATCTTTGAAAGTGTTTTCCTTTAAGGTCCAATGTTAAAACTATGATCCCTGCTGGCGGCCATCTTAGATATACCGCGGATCTGAAAAACATTTTTTTTTGCAGGGAACCATCTAAGGACTACTGTGGCCAGGTTTGGTTTCAATTTGCCTAGTACTTTCAGAGGAGAAGGTCTTAATATGTATTATCCAATAGGGTCCAATGTTAAAACTACAATCCCCGCTGGCGGCCATCTTGGATACAGAGCGGATCTGAAAAACAACTGTTTTGCAGGGGGCCATCTAAGGACTATTGTGGCCAAGTTTGGTTTCAATTGGCTTCGTAGTTTCGCAGGAGAAGATCTTTGAAAGTGTTTTCCCATAGGGTCCAATATTAAAACAATGATCCCCACTGGCGAAAATCTTGGATATAACGCTTATCTGAAAAAACAACTTTTTTTGCAGGGGACCATCCTCTAAGGACTACTGTGGCCAAGTTTGGTTTCAACTGGCTTGGTAGTTTCGCAGGAGAAGATCTTTGAAAGTGTTTTCCCATAGGGTCCAATGTTAAAACTATGATCCTCGCTGGCGGCCATCTTGGATATAGCGCGGATCTGTAAAAAACATCTTTTTTTTTGCAGGGGACCATATAATTACAATTGTGGCCAAGTTTGGTTTCAATTGGTCTAGTAGTTTCAGAGAAGAAGATCTTTGAATGTGTTTACCCATAGGGTCCAATGTTAAAACTATGATCTCCGCTGGCGAAAATCTTTGATATAGCGCGGATCTGAAAAACAACTTTTTTGCAGGGGACCACCTAAGGACTATTGTGGCCAAGTTTGGTGGTTTTACTCTGCCTAGTAATTTCAGAGGAGAAGATCTTTGAAAGTGTTTTCCCATAGAGTCCAATGTTAAAACTATGATCCCGCTGGCGGCCATCTTGGATATAGCGCGGATCTGAAAAACATTTTTTGCAAGGGACCATCTAAGGACTATTGTAGCCAAATTTAGTTTCAATTGGCCCAATAGTCTCAGAGGAGAAATCAATGAATGTGTTTTCCCATATGGTCCAATGTTAAAACTACAATCCCCGCTGGCGGCAATCTTGGATATAGCACGGATCTGAAAAACATCTGTTTTTGCAGGGGACCACCTAAGGACTATTATGGACAAGTTTGGTTTCAATTGGCCTAGTAGTTTCAGAGGAGAAGATCTTTAAAAGTGTTTTCCCATAGGATCCAATGTTAAAACTATGATCCCCGCTGGCGGCAATCTTGGATATAGGGCGGATCTGAAAAACCACAGGGGACCATCTAAGGACTATTGTGGTTAGTTTGGTTTCCATTGGCCCTGTAGTTTCAGAGGAGAAGATCTTTGAAAGTGTTTTCCCATAGGGTCTACGGTTAAAACTATTATCCCTGCTGGCAGCAATCTTGGATATAGTGCGGATCTGAAAAACAACTGTTTTTGCAGGGGACCATCTAAGGACTATTGTTAGCAAGTTTGGTTTTAATTGGTCTTAGAGTTTCAGAGGAGATGATCGTTGAAAGTGTTTTTCCCATAGGGTCCAATGTTAAAACTATGATCCCCGCTGGCGGCCATCTTGGAGATAGCGCACATCGGAGGGGACCATCTAAGGACTATTGTGGCTAAGTTTGGTTTCAATTGGCCCAGTATTTTCAGAGGAGAAGATCTGTAAATGTGTTCCGAAAGGGTCCAATGTTAAAACTATGATCCCCGCTGGCGGCCATCTTGGATGTAGCGCGGATCTGAAAAAAATACAATCGGGTTAATTATTAGTACGCTATTAATAAATGTTCCTTGAGTAGTCGGTAGTAAACAAGAAAACATCTTAAATTTAAAGTGGCAAAGAAGTTCATACTTTTTGTCTATCGTAGGCAACCGTTACACACTGTCTAGACAGTTTTTCTAAAGTGTCACCATGCAAAGATGAACATAATTGCATTATAAGTACTCAATGAAACAATAAAATCTTGCAATTTAGATGACTCTTGTCTGTTCAGTGGAGATAGATATCAAACATTTTGTAGACCAAAAATGAAGAGCTGGCGACAATCTCGCAAATTTTCCAATAGAGTCAATGACCAAGTAGTAATGACAACTATATGTACGTATTAAATGTTACATATTTATTTTTTTAAAGTAATTCAGATCATATATGTAAATATAATCTGCTTTGTTTTTAGTTGTTTAAACCTATAGATAGGATGTTGTCTGCTTGACATTAACCCCTTTCCATTCTTTTTCATATGATGATTTTTAAACTAAACATCCGATTAACATGTTTTCCCTATTCTTAAATGCCGGCGACATTCCTCTAGCTCCATCCTGCGGGGTATATATTTCTCAACTGGTACGATTCGCACATGTTTGTTCTACTCTTGACGATTTTAATGAAAGTAACCTTACTATCACAGCGAAACTTTTACAACAGGGTTAAAGATTTCATAAGTTGTTGAATCCATTTAAGAAGTTTTATAATAGATATGAACATTTGATATTTAACTATGGTGTTACTCGTAAACAGCTTATTACTAAGGGCATTTCTGATCCTCGTTTTTACGGAAATGTTAAAAAATGCCAGAAATTGAGTATTAGTTGGGACGTAAAAAATGCCAGAAATTTAGTATAAGTTGGGACGTAACTTATATTCTTCACGTAATAGGGGATATCAACAAGATAGTCTGCTTGCATCCGTTAAATTAGTTTTGAAACCTAATGACCCGAAAATTTTGCACACACACTCGCCTCTCACTGATACTGCCGATGTCTACTGAAATTTATGATGATTCTTGACCTAACCCTTCGAGAAGTTTTGAGTTTGATTTATTCGTATGCTTATTATACTATAGGGAAACGGGACAGATAAAGGGGAGGTTTGGGTACCCATAAACTGGTTTAACCCTACCGCTGGCTTTTGCTAGTGCTGGTACCAAGTCCGGCTGTCCCGAGTTCCTATCGTTGTGTACGTTTGTCTTTTGTCTTATTCATGTTCTTCATGTGTAGTTCCTTGCAAGATTGTTGCATGTTATTATAATTTTCAGCCATTGTAGGTGTTTCCTGTTATCCATTTTTCAGTCTTCTTAAGATCAATGCATTTGGTATTCTGGTACTACTTACTATAAAATCAAGTCTTTTTGGTATACCGGTTCTACTTATAGCAAAATCAATCGTTTTATCCAAGTAAAATCAATTCTTTTTTCCAGTAAAATCAAGCCCTTTGGTATTCCGGTTCTATTCACAATTATTCCGGTTCGACTTACAGTAAAAGCCTTCGGGTATTCCTATTCTACTTACAGTAAAACCAATCCTTTTGTTATATTAATGTTCTACTTCAAGCAAAGGCAATCCTTTTGATAATCCAGTTCTACTTACAATAAAATCAATTCTTTTGGTGATCCATTTTACTTCCAATAAATCAATCTTATTAGGTACATTAAGGTACTACTTAAAATAAAATCAATTCTTTTGGTAATGCAGTTCTACTTACAGTAAAATCAACCCTTTTGGTATCCCAGTTCTCTCAGCAAATACAGCACTCAAGTCAAGTGTTATTCTTCTGTGTTCCTTATAATCAGCTTGCAAAACTGTCTTTGCATCGTCTGGATGATTGACGTATACTAAATAATCTTTTCCAAATCGTAACTTAAATATATCTCCATATCTATTTCTCATATTACTAACAACTTCATTAATTTCACTTGGCGCATACTTAGCTGCAACATACCAGAAGACAGATATAAATTAATAGAACTTAAATAAATTAATTATAAAGCGTTAGTACCAATGTAACGTATACTACAGCTAATGCATTTAAATGCGCGGTGAAATTTACCCGTGGGCTAAAATTCGCGTATGATTGACTACCGCGAACATAGACAATTAGACACACGCGAAAAAAATCCCTATTTACTGTATGTTTGTGTGTCGCTCAGTCTGTTTTTGTTTGTAATTGCAACATCAAACTACAATCGATCAATTTCATCTGATCCTTTTTTCATACGTTAGTCCATTGCATATACCCACTTCAGCTTTGTGTCATTATGTTATTCATTTCTATTTTCGTTACGTTTTTATAGTGAATTTAGTCGTGTTTTATATAGTTGGGACGATGCAAAAGTGACCTGATAAAATCAGCAAAAAGTAAATGTACAAATGTGAAAATATTACAATGCGACTGCAGCTTGATAACGGAAAAACAAGTAAAAATCTGGTAAAAGCAAATATCAAGATGAATTCATGTGCAAGGTTTAATTTCCTAAAAAAAAAGTACTGACGATTTACCTTGAGTAGGCATTGGCTGTTTTAGAAGTCCCATTTTTTGTTAATTTTATCCTATATATGTCAGTTTCGATAAGTAATGCCTTGTCTGTTCGAAAAAAAAAAATCGAAACATTTTCAAGACCAAATATTGAAAAAAGTAAGCAATGAAATTCCTATGCACGGTAGTATCGTACATCGCCTTAAGGGATAGTCATTTGTAACTTGAATCAAAAAACATTTTTAAAAACTGTATGCAATTTGAGAGTGTACATCTCAACAGTTTTAAAAGAGCCAGCAGTTCAAATTTCTATTTTTTTTTTTCTGTTTGTTCCAATTCAAAACTGTAATATTCGTTGTTATCGGCAATATGTACATTTTCTCTTTGATCTTACTGACTGATATTGTCAGTATCTCCGTACTGACCTGATACAAGAAAATATCAGGCAATGACGTCATGAAATTGACATCATGACTCTTACGACGTTGCCGATAAAAACAATAATGGTAGTTTTGAAGGTCTCGACAGAAAATATCACTAGTATCACAGCTCGTCCCATCGGACTCGCCGCGATACGGTGATATTTTCTGTCTCGACCTTCTAAACTACCATTATTCTATATGTAGCTGTATTGGATTAGTATCCATTCTATGACAGAATCGTCATGTACTTTAGCAGGTATTGAAATCAGTATAATCATTACATGAAATGATTTTGAAGGTATATCGAATAGTATCTTAAGTACTGGGTGTAAATTTACGTTCTTTGAATGTATGAATTAGTATGAATTAGATTCTTTTTACGAAGCGAGAAGGGACGTTTCCGCTTTTTGATAGGTTAGTTTCTTTAAAAGGACATTTCCACTTTTGATAATACCCATTTGCGCTTCTTGTGCTTTTTATACGAATATGACTTCTCTCTTCATTTGTTTCCGGAGTTGGAGTTATGCAAAAAACTATATTTACACAAATTTACTTACATCTTAAACAGTACAGTAAAAAGGCTACACCTAAGAGCTCTTTTATGTGAAGTCCAGCCAGTCACAATTACTAAAGACTAGGTTAAACCAACTGATATGGAACCCTTTGATCTTCTGAAGGAAATAAACCTACCAGATGGCACTCTATCACCACAAGAACTACGACGAGGAAATAGTATTATACAACAGTATAATGACATTTTCTATGAGTGACACCGACATCGGATATACCACTTTGGTGATACAACGATTCGCCCTTACTGACACAGCCCTTTTAAGCAACGACATCGTCGAATAGCGCCATCCATGTTAGATGAAGTTCGGAACCATTTACAACAGTTGCTGTCTGCAGGCATCATCAAGCGTTCACGTTCACCATGGTCCTCGAATGTCGTTCTTGTCAGGAAAAAGGATGGAGAGTTATGTATGTGCGTAGACTACAGGCAACTAAATCAACGTAGCATCAAGAATTCGTATGCACTGCCTAGAATTGAGGAGATCCTGGACTCACTTGGTGTAAACAAGATCTTTACCGTCCTTGACATGAATTCTGGATATCATCAGCTGGAGATCGAGGAAGACCACAAGCAGCGGACATCCGAGTACAACCGCATACCATTTGGGTTGGCAAACGCACCAGCTACTTACCAGAGGTTCATGAAGGAGATACTTGGCGACCTGCATACAAAGATCTGCTTTATTTACCTAGATGACCTTATCATCTTTTCTAGAACTGCTGATGAGCACATGGACAGACTCGAAAGGGTATTCCAGCGTCTCCGAGAAGTAAGTCTGAAGCTGCCCCCGAAGAAATGTACTTTCTTCCAGCGCAAGGTCAAGTACGTCGGCCACATTGTGTCAGAGAGTGGAGTTGAGCTAGACCCCGACACTACTGACAAGATTGTCAATTGGCCCAGACCATCAACCCCAGTGGAGGTCCGCCAGTTCCTTGTTTTGTCAGCTATTATAGGAAGTATATAAATGACTTTTCCTAAATCACTCGCCCCTGACCGACCTGATGCCAACTAAAGGACAAAAAGCTAAAGGAAGGAAAGAGAAGAAAGACCAGAAACCACAGCGACAATGGCACTGGTATGAAGCAGGAGGCCGCTTTCCAACAGTTGAAAAGCCTCTTAACAACGCCACCCATCCCGAGTTCCTCTGATTATGACCATTCATTTGAATTGCATACATATGCCTGTAATAATGGATTAGGAGGTGTTCTTCACCAAACCCAAGAAGGAACACATCGAGTCATTGCTTATGCTAGCAGTGGCTTGTCCTAATCCGAGAGGAACTACCCAGTCCACAAGCAAGAATTCCTTGCGTTGAAATTGGCCATGACTGAAAATTTTAAAGATTACCTGTATGACCAGAAATTCACTGTCGTCACTGACAACAACCCACTGACGTATGCTTTAACAACAGCAAAATTGGATGCCAAGGCACACCGTTGGCTAGCAGCATTAGCATAATTCGATTTTAACATTATTTATCGATCTGGCAAGAACAACGCCGATCTAAAGGACTATCATCCCTGCCTCCTATTAACAAGTCAGAGAGCATACCTGAAGACTCAATAAAGGCCATATGTAACACAGTACAGCCAGTAGCCTTGGTAGATTCAATAGCTTAACATGCAGACGTGTTAGATGACATTCCTAATGTTTTCCAAGATCATCAAGTCATCATAAGGATCCTACCATCCGCTATTGGATAGACATGGTTAGCAGGAATACCAAACCTAGGAAGCAAGACACACCATCGTCACCTTTCCACAACCTGCTATTTACCAACTATGACGTACAAACTAAAGATTAGATATGGAGTGTTGTACAGAACAACAACAGTAAACGACAAACTTAAGAGCCAACTTGTATTGTCAGACTCTCAGATCTCTACTGTGATACGTTAAGGGGCACAAAGGAATAAACAGAACAACGTCCTTAGTGAAAAGTTGTTTCTTTTGGTACGGTATGTCTAGAGACGTAGAAAAATAAATAAAACGATGCACTAGATGTATTTGGCGCAAACACCGACCAGCAACCGAGCCCCAATGAGTAGTATCAGAACTACCCATCCCATGGAGATTGTCTGTATGGACTTCCTGAAGCTTGAAGTTTCCAAAGGCGGATACCAGTACGTATTAGTGATCACCGATCACTTTACCCGATACGCACAAGTCATCCCCACGAAGAACACGACAGCTGGAGCAACTGCTGAGGCTTTCTTCAAAAATGTCGTGGTGCGCTACGGACTACCCGCCAGGTTCCATGCAGACCAAGGCGCCAACTTTGAAAGCCGTTTGGTAAAAGAGTTTTGCGAAATCACAGGCATCAAGAAATCTCGAACGACGCCATACCAACCCAAGGCAACGGACAGTGTGAAAGATTCATCATTACCATGATTGGTATACTGGAAAAGAACAAGAAGCATGACTGGAAGCCCTTGTCGCACCAACTGTCCATACTCTCTATATATTTCAGTTATGGTGTACTTGTTCGTGAGAGAATTTCTCATATGGATATACTATCATACTTTCAAATTTTGGCATTTATTTTTGTAATTTCGAAATGTAATTCTGACCACCTGTTAAAATGCCCACATCTTACTATTTTATGCAAAGAATTCCGCTCAAACCGGTGCTAGGGGCCGTCTTGTACTTACATTGAGGTATGAGCAAAGCTCATTGTTGAAGGCCTCATGACAACTTTGAGATGAAGAACAACAATAAAAGCGTTGTTCCTTTGCTTGTTTTTACCATGTATTTGTAGAGATTTTGTCTCATGTACATTTACTCCATATCCTTTCATTTACCATTTACAACTTAACCAAGCACGACAGTACAGGTTTTTCACCGTTTCTGCTAATGTTTGGCCGAGAACCCAAACTTTCAGTGGATCTTGCTTTTGGAATTGAAATAGACAAGGAACCAAAGAATATGTCCAGATATGTGGAAGATCTGAGACAGAAGCTGAGGAGCTGAAGAAGTCGTACCAACTTGCATCATCATACATTAGGTAAATTGCTGTACTCTATATCAGCATAATTGATTTTGTATGTGGTATGTCAATATACAATGGATATAAAACATATATAAAGTGTTCAACATATATATTACGAAACACAGCCAAACTGACGACAAACATATGTGAACGAGGTAGAAGCAGTCGGAAGCGACAGTTAATCACCTCGTCTTTAGCAATTAAATTTCCAATCTCAGTTAAAGTTTCAAAATATGAATTCTCAATGGTTCCCGTATGTTTCATTTTTTTTTTTTTTTTTTTTTTTTTTTTTTTTA
>MJUU01070512.1:154968-166055 GCA_002080025.1 Modiolus philippinarum
TTAATAACTCTTTACTACTTAAGTTGAACCTTAGATGTAATATTAAACATTGAACCTTAGATGTAATATTAAACAATCTGAATAGTTTTAAAATCTGAATACTAGTAGTGTTAGAAGTCTACCCTTAAATGCCAGTATATGTTATATTAAAATTTCAATTCGGCTTCACTTTGCAATTTTATTAAGAGCAGATACAATGTTTGATATTCATTCAAAAATTTTGTGGAAATAAGGCTTAGAGCCATTGAAGCATCACTCTCCAAGACGCATCCACTGACCTGAAATGACTGGTGTTCCACATGTAGTATATGAATTTAAACGCAAACTATAAACTGAATCATAGAAGCATAAAATGTAGGTCACAGATACCTTAGGATATGAACTTTCCAGAATCATATTTTTCAGGTGACCTTCACATTTATTTCATGGTTCATTGACTTCATGAAAATGTCGGCATAGTTTCACATTCAATTATTTTTCTCGGTAAGTATATCTGGACCCATGTGTTGCATATTGTTGTATTGTAAGGGGCACATGACAGTCAGTCAGCTGTCATTTTACCTTGGCCTCCATTTCAAGGTTAAGTGACTTCGTAAATTTTAGGACATAGTTTTATATTCAAGTGGATTTCAGAGCAACTGACTTTGTAAATTTTAGGACATAGCTTTTTTATTCAAGTGGATTTCAGAGCAACTGTAATTAGTAGGCCCACCATGTTTGGTATATATAACTACATCTAGGTGGTTGTATGCCAGTCTGACACACGTCATGTAGCCTTGACCTCATTTTCATGATTCATTTACTTTGTTTACTTTTTAAAATTAGTATTATCTCATGTGTACACTTTGTTCAATTATTATTATCTAAATTTATTTAAATTCTAAAACCGACGGATTAACACCCACCATCGTAGTTTTGTCCCTAGTTATATATTTGATATATTTCGTTTGGTTTTATGCATTTTAACATTTTTTGAAATTATGGATTTCCTTTGTTTGGGTTCTAGTGCTGCTGATGAGGAATAAATTTCCGAAATGGCCATACAGCTCATTTAAATTATTGCAGTTGGGGTTAACATATGTGTTATGGTCTCATGTTCATTTACTCCATATCCTTTCGTAAAATATTATTCATCTGTAACTTAAAACACTTAGAGGCACCATATATAAACTATTGTTACATATCTGTAAGTACATGCAAGTCTGTAACCTGCCCTGTTACTTTGACCTATTATTCATGGTTCAGTGCCTTTGCTAAATTTCTCAACAATTGAAACACCTACACTTGCCACATATGGTATGATGTTACCTTTAAGGTCAGTTCTCAGTCTGACAACGGTATTGTAACTTTGACCATATTTCATGTTGAGTGATTTTGTTGCAAATTTATATTTATGTCAATATCTCCACTGATGAGACATAAGTTGTCGAAATGCGCATATGCAGAAAATAAATTCACAGTGACATCGGAATTTTGTTATTTGTTACCACTGGGCCGATGCCACTGCTGGTGGACTGTTAGTCCCCGAGGGTATTCACCAACCAGTAGACCAGTATTACGGTGCTGGCCCGAAAACCGATTTTATTTGAAAATTTAAAATATCTAAATTTAAAGAAATTTTGTTAAAACCTAACGAGTATCTCCCTTTTGCATAGCTCTGTCCTTAACTAATTTTGGCTTTCCTATTTAGACCCCATTGGTAATTTGTTCTCTATCAGCGTTTACACATATTTCGGTTCATGGATTTCCAAATGTTTTGATTTAATCTGCACTGATGAGACATAAGTTTTCGAAATGCGCATATGCAGAAAAATAAATTCACAGTGACTTCGGTATATAGTTATTTGTTACCACTGGGCCGATGCCACTGCTGGTGGACTGTTAGTCCCCGAGGGTATTCACCAACCCAGTAGCCAGTACTACGGATCTGGCCCAAAAACCGATTTTATTTGAAAATTTAAAATATCTAAATTTAAGAAAATTTTGTTAAAACCTAACGAGTATCTCCCTTTTGCATAGCTCTCTCCTTAGCTAATTTTGGCTTTCCTATTTAGACCCTATTGGTAATTTGTTCTCTATCAGCGTTTACACATATTTCGGTTCATGGATTTCCAAATGTTTTGATTTAATCTGCACTGATGAGACATAAGTTGTCGAAATACGCATACGCAGAAAATAAATTCACAGTGACTTCGGTATTTAGTTATTTGTTCCCACTGGGCCGATGCCATTGCTGGTGGACTGTTAGTCCCCGAGGGTATTCACTAACCCAGTACCCAGTACTACGGTGCTGGCCCAAAAAGCTATTTTATTTGAAAATTTAAAATATCTAAATTTAAGAAAATTTTGTTAAAACCTAAGGAGTATCTCTCTCTTGCACAGCTCTGTCCTTAACTAATTTTGGCTTTCCTATTTAGACCCTATTGGTAATTTGTTCTCTATCAGCGTTTACACATATTTCGGTTCATGGATTTCCAAATGTTTTGATTTAATCTGCACTAATGAGACATAAGTTGTCGAAATGCGCATATGTAGAAAATAAATTTACAGTGACTTCGGTATTTAGTTATTTGTTACCACTGGGCCGATGCCACTGCTGGTGGACTATAGTCCCCGAGGGTATTCACCAACCCAGTAGCCAGTACTACGGTGCTGACCCGAAAACCGATTTTATTTGAAAATTTAAAACATCTAAATTTAAGAAAATTTTGTTAAAACCTAAGGAGTATCTCCCTCTTGCCTCATGCATAGCTCTCTTCTTAGCTAATTTTGGCTTTCCTATTTAGACCCTATTGGTAATTTGTTCTCTATCAGCGTTTACACATATTTCGGTTCATGGATTTCCAAATGTTTTGATTCAATCTGCACTGATGAGACAAAAGTTGTCGAAATGCGCATATGCAGAAAATAAATTCACAGTGACTTCGGTATTTAGTTATTTGTTACCACTGGGTCGATGCCACTGCTGGTGGACTGTTTTTCCCCGAGGGTATTCAACAACGCAGTAGCCAGTACTACGGTGCTGGCCCGAAAACCGATTTTATTTGAAAATTTAAAATATCTAAATTTATGAAAATTTTGTTAAAACCTAACCCTCTTGCATAGCTCTGTCCTTAGCTAATTTTGCTTTCCTATTTAGACCCTATTAGTAATTTGTTCTCTATCAGCGTTTACACATATTTCGGTTCATGGATTTCCAAATGTTTTGATTTAATCTGCACTGATGAGACATAAGTTGTCGAAATGTGCATATGCAGAAAATAAATTCACAGTGACTTCGGTATTTAGTTATTTGTTCCCACTGGGCCAATGCCACTGCTGGTGGACTGTTAGTCCCCGAGGGTATTCACCTACCCAGTAGCCAGTACTACGGTGCTGGCCCGAAAACCGATTTTATTTGAAAATTTAAAATATCTAAATTTAAAAATTTTGTTAAAACCTAAGGAGTATCTCCCTTTTGCATATAGCTCTGTCCTCACCTAATTTTGGCCTACCTATTTAGACCCTATCGGTAATTTGTTCTCTATCAGCGTTAACATATATTTCGGTTCATGGATTTCCAAATGTTTTGATTTAATCTGCACTGATGATACATAAGTTGTCGAAATGCGCATATGCAGAAAATAACTTCAGAGTGACTTCGGTATTTAGTTATTTATCTAAGCAACTTAAACACTTCAGTGATTAGATTTATTATATGTTGATAAATATATGCTCTTGTAGGCGACACATTGCTGTGACTACACTTGTTTTAGGAATGCTCTAGTTCTTAATGCCATGTTATGATGGTCTAATTTTTCTTTTTTTTTTTTTTTTTTTTTTTTTTTTTTGTTCTTCCGTTTTCTCGTTTCTGCCATGCCTCTTGGTTTTCATCGGTGAAATTTAGATGTCTATTCGTTCCTGTGGTATTCCTCTATCGTCGTTTTCAAGTGAAGATCAGCCAAGCTGGTGGAGGAATGTCACTATGCCTAAATTAGATGCAATAACTTTTTTAATAGTATAGTAAATAGCAAAAAGTTACAGCCATTTTCATGGGACAAAAATAATAAAGGATTACAGGTCTCTCTTTCTCTATCCCCCTCTCTCTCTCTTTCTCCATACGAATATATATGTAATATCAGAAGTCCATTATTCTGGTAATATACTTACTAAATGGTTTAAAAAGCAGTGCGTTACCAATATAAGGTAAATTAGCTATTCCTGATGGACCTGGAATATCTTGAAATGTTTTTAGTCCTGGTGATGTTGAAGCCCCAATATCAGCAGATGTTGTAGACATTCTTGATACATTGTACAGTACTGCTGTCAAATTGTAGCTCCTTGGTGTAATTGGTTTGGTGACACGCGGCAGATACATCTTGCCTGCAAAATACGTACTTTTAAGTAAGTTAAAATATTATGTAATGGACTACATCTAAGAAACAAAATCGATTCAAGATTTTCTACACTTAAGTTTTATTAAGGCACATATCAGATTTTTGGAGTCTAAAGAGGACATCTTTATGTAATAAACTAAATTTTAGAAAAAAGATATCTGTCTTTCTTTAAAAAAATCAGATTGTGACAACTTACCATACCAGATTTTAATTACAATATTGTTTATCTTTTTTTATGGCAAAAAAAATCTTTGCCCTATAAAAACAAAGCAGTAAGTTTGCTTACATGCAATATCTAAATTCATATTTATAATCAAGAAAGGGAAGTCTGTGGTGATTGAAATTACGTTAGCAACGAGAACCGGAAAGATTAATCTGTTTCTAACTACTAGCCTTTTTCAAGCCTTGACTATGTAGTGTTGTTCAATATTTAGCAAGTGAATTCCGCTCAAACCGGTGCGAGGGGCCGTCTTGAACTTACTATAAGGTAAGACTGTTTGCTCTTTGTTGAAGGCCTCATGGTGACTTCAATATAAAGAACAACAATGAAAGTCTTCTTCCATTTGCTTAATCTTACCATGTATTTATAGGGATTTTGTCCCACGTACATTTACTCCATATCCCTTTATTTGTTCATCTTTGGCAAGAGACAAAAAGAGGGTTAGTAGTGAGATACGGAAACGAATAGTTGATTTTTTCGGTTGGTATGTTTAAATTACATTGATAAGCAAATTGCAAACTTTCGTTACTATTTCATCAGTTGTTTTATTATCAGTCCAGATATCAGGACAAAGTATTATGCAATAGTCAGTTATCACTTGTCATGTAGAGATAACATATCATTCGTTAGTATTGTTATATACTTTTTTCGATATCTCCGTTTTTATCTGTATAACTTATTTGCAATATCTAAATTTTGTAAATTTTGTTGAAAACTAAGGAGTATCTCCCTCATGCAAAGCTCTGTCCTTAGCTGATTTTGGCTTTACATTTAGATCATATTGGTTATTTGTTCTCCATCAGTTTTTAAACATATTTGAGTTTATGGTCTTCCAAACGTTTAAATTTTATCTGCACTGAGGAGACATAAGTTGTCGAAATGCGCATACGCAGAATTTGAATTCACAGTAACTTCGTTATTTAGTCATTTGCACAATAAACTCTATGTATGATCATGTTAAAATAAATGATAATCACCAAAGACATCTGTGCTGTAAAAGACAGCTTTTAAAAATGTCTCTCAGCTGTTTATTCAACGCAGTCAGTCAATTTCAACACGGATCAGTCTTTCACAACACAAATAGAGTTTGTTTGAAGTGCCCACATCTCACTATTTTATAACGCCAAGTTTTCTTACATTCGACTTGATGAGTGCCCTGTGTTTGTCTTATGTTGTAATCGTTCACTAGCTTGAGGCACTAGTGCTTTTGTCGGGCTAAGGATGACAGTGATTGTAAGAGCACTTTGCCAGTTTAATTGATGTCTGTGGACAACCCCGCACCCATGACCAATGAAGACATGGATGTAGCGTTAATCGACAATTAGCAAAGCATTCCGCTTAAACCGGTGCTAGGACCGTCTTGAACTTACTATGAGGTATTAACAAAGCTCATTGTTGAAGGCCTCATGGTGACTTCAAGATGAAGAACAACAATAAAAGTGTTGTTACTTTGCTTGTTTTTACCATGTATTTGTAGAGACTTTGTCTCATGTGCATTTACTCCATATCCTTTTATTCACCATTGAGGATAACTTATTAAGCAATAACTCAACTTCTTAACAGGGATCAGTCTTTTACAGCACAAGCAGCGCTGTATACTTCTTTTACAAAAAGGATCGTAGTATAAAAAAAGACTGAGATTGAGTGAAACGAGTTATTCAAACGCTGAACATACAATTGCAGACAAGGAAAAAAGTGCTGAAAAAGACTGATTAAAAAGCGTTGTTTCTTTGCTTGGTTGTAGCATGTATTTGTAAGGTGTAACGACACACCGGTATATCGATATATCGTGATATTTAACAACAAACTAGGTATACCGGTACGGCATCCAGCGTATCGATACGTATTGTTTTCTGATTTCTGCTAAAATTTCAGAATCAGTATCACCTAAATTCTAGAAATTTTCTGATTTTGGTATGGAAAGTCAGATAAAGGACAAACAAATGTATTTAGCTACATGAAAATAAACACTCTTGTCTCACTGAAGAATATTTTACTATCTTATCACATAAAATAGTTAAAAGAAGATTATTTAGAAATGTAATCAATTTGAGAAATCAGAAGACGATACGTATCGATACGTATCATGATACGCTTGCTCTGTATCGATGTATCACGATACAATATTTTATTGACGATACTCGTCCCTATGTATTTGTAGGGGCTTTCTCTCATGTGCATTTATTCCATATCCTTTCAGAGTTGGTTATCGTTGAATCAAGACGGCAAAGTCTTTCCGGACCACCTGATGTCGCTCTCAGTTGTTTATGGGAGTTCACATTGTTAGTGCTTTAGTTTTTTGTGTTGCCTCTCTGAACGTGTCATGGGTGTTGTATACAAAACAGGACATACTTACCCTTCCAGAGCACCTGATGTAACTTTTTTTGAGATTCCACACTGCTAGTGCTTGATTTTTTTGTGTTGTATATGTAGTGTTTGTGTGTTTTGTGGGCATGTAATGTCTTCGGTCTTCCGTCTTCTGGTGTTCTTGCTTTTGCCTTGTCTCTGGACTTTATGTAATCTTGTGCTTTGTTCCTTTGGTATTCTACTGCCGTTGATTTTTAACTGTAGCAGCCATTTTCAGTCCGAAATGAATGACTCTGGTAAAAGCAGTCAGAATATATGTAAATAGTGGTGCTTTATTCAAACGCCTGTTAATAAGTGGAATTTTTCACATGTCAATTAATCATAATTAACATATACATTTATTTGAACATCAATCTTGAAGACTTTCTCTTTCATTTT
The DNA here is from genome assembly GCA_002080025.1 of Modiolus philippinarum. NCBI lineage: Eukaryota > Metazoa > Mollusca > Bivalvia > Mytilida > Modiolidae > Modiolus > Modiolus philippinarum. Next base: position 162,310 of record MJUU01070512.1, read on the forward strand.
CATTTCCATTTTCCTTTAAAACAAACGCTTTATAGAAAACTGACCTTCTAATGATTCACAAAACATCCTGGGAATTCATGTTGTATTTACGCAAGTAAAAACAAAGCATCTTTATGAATAGGGTTGCAAGACCTTTTATGTTAATTTGTTTTGAGCATTAACAATATACAGTTAGTTGTTAAATGTTTTTGGTGAAATAAATCAGTTGTTAACTATTTTTGTACCATTTGGTGTTTTCTGCTTTGGTCATTTTCAAAAGGAAATAAAAAGCACTGTTTGCTGTTTTTCATAGCACCGAACGCTGATGAGCTGTTAAGCACTTCGTCTTTGAAATATTAGAGCTTCTATGTGAATAAATGTGAGAGTGGATTGGTGGGGATATGACTTGAAATCCAGAGAAAAAATCGAATCCTGAATTCCAAAGAAAACATATTTTGAAATCCCGAGTCCCGAACAATGACAACGTAAATCAAGGATCCCATTAAAGGTTGATCCCAAATTCCCGCTGAATAAACATGGCTGATCCCGACATATCGCAAAAAGGCTTTTCCACCCCTAAAATGTAGATAAAATTTTATCAAGATACCCTTGAGAATCGAAGAGACACCAACAAAGAAAAATATCAAAAGGATCTAAGATCTCGAACAAAGTATAATGAGACGGTCTCACAACATGCAACTATGTCTATATCTACAGTATAACTGAATTGTTAAATCAAAAGAACGAACAGTCCATGGACAATGGCAACATCGGACTAAATTTCGGATTAACATTGGATTAAATTTGACTTGTTCTTGGCTATTTCACTTATTTCAATTTATACAGTACGACGAGTTATGCAGTGACCGGTTTCTGCATGCATCAGTCAATTCTGGGCTGTTTTGACATGATGTTTATTAACTTACATCAGCCACTACCAGGATTTCCTCCAATTTTCATCACAAGCTAACTAATCGGTGCAAAATGAATTGCAACAAAAGAAGGAAACACTGCAACAACGGCAGTAGAATACCGAAGGAACAAGGGAAGCGAAGACTACAAAAATCGAAATCCGAAGACATGGCAAAAACGGCAACAGAGAAAAACAAAGACAAACCAAGGACGCGGTGAGACAGCTACAAGCACAGAAATAAAAAGACGACATTAAAAACTAAGGCACTAATAGTGTGAACTCCCATGAAAATCGGGAGTGACATCAGGTGCTCCGGAAGGGTAAGCATGTGATGAAAATTCATTAAGCGAGCATTTTTCCCAGTTGTCACAAATAAGAAAAGCAAAAACGTTCTTGATTTCCCAAACCTTCCCGAGGGGCTTGGTAAAAAATCATCATTGATTTCAGTATAGACATCGGCAGTATCATTGAGAGGCCAGTATACCTCAAGCAAGAATATAGAGCTGCTTAACAGTTCAAATATTTTGTTATTCATCTTTGGGCTGTTACCATGGATTTACATTTTATGTTGCCTGTTAAAGATTATTAGACTGTTAATGAAACCTTTCTTGTCCCGTTTCTATATGAGAGGTGCAATTCTCGCACAGCTGATGTGTCCATCTCTGTTGCACATTTTTAACGCCTGGTGTGAAACTTTTACGGGACTAAAATATTACGTGTCTTAAGGGCTCGATAACGACTGGGGGAATTAGGCGAAATTTCAAGTGACGCAAAGATTACGCCTGATTTCCGGGACATTTATGGGGGTATTATTTTTTACTTTGGTCGTGATAAAACCCTATAAAAAATCAGAAGAGTTCATTTTCCCACTAAATTTTAATTGCACATAACTCAAAAAGAACAATAGCACCCTTTTTGTGTGTTAAATTACTTCTCTTCAGTAAGTTCTCTGGCAAAGGAACGTTTATCTGCAATTATATTTATTGTCAAATCGACAAACAATCAACCTTAATTCACAAGCATTAGCATTACCAAGGGAAGGGGTTATAATATATATGTGGCTCCATTTATTAAAAAAAAGTTGCTATTACTGAGAAACGTAGAAAAATAATGGCATAGTTTCACAAACGGGGTTGTGTAAGATCGTGTAAGTCTATGTAGCAGGAGACGACGTACGCCAGTGATGACAATTGGACAGACTGAAAAACGGACACCAAGTGTAGCTTTACCAGGTCGTCTGCTACGTGATTCGAATGTGGTATTTCACTAAACCATTTGTAGACTTGAAATGAATAAGATTGTAAAGTGTAACTTTTATTAAATATATATCCAAAGGTCCAAACATCACAATAAATATAATGATAGATATGAAATACTTTGCAAAGGGACGGTTTTTGGAAGTCGAGGACCTCCTAATTTGGGCTATGAGATAGCCCTAAAGCAATTTATCCATGTGATAACATTATACATATGAAAAATAAATATTTCCCTGTAAAAACTATAAATAGAAATTTAAATTAACAAAATTTGGAATTCAAAAACCATTATATTTATAAATTATTCTATTTAATGAAACCAAATACTTTTTAAATAGATAAAGTATGAAAATTAAAACGATGTTATCAAAAATATTTCAAAAACACAGAATTAAAAAGAAAGATAACTCCATAGCCAACTCTACTACACTCCTCCCCTCTTAGAAAAAATTTTGAAATTAGAACAATAATGAATTCATAATAGATGAAACAAGTAGGAAAAGCAATGTAATGTTTATATGCAATTGTAAACAGTATGAAAAGTCACTATATCGTCCATATTAGAAACATAAATTTTAGATGCACAGTGTCCATATTCCTCCCTCCTTGAATAAAATGTTTATGAATGAAACGAATAAACATTAAAAGTTATTAGGCAAAATTTGTGTTGCGAAACAGCTCTAAAGGCCAATAACAAAATAACGAGATACATGAGTATGTGAGCTGTTAAAAGGGATGAATTTATAATCTAAAATATGACCTAAAGCACAAAAAAATGGCAAAATAAAAGAATAGAAACAATAAAAAGGTCGACCGATATATTTCGACAAATCTGTCGTCTACGAGTGGGAAAATGCCCCTGTAATTAGCCAGCACTACTTTAGATTTTAAGTTACTGCTGACTAGATGCTCGCGAAGAGATTTACCGCGACGAAAAGCCATGAGGGGCACTGATTGAAAAACATCAGCCGTCAAACTGTCTTCCATAACAATGCTCTTAAAATTATTCAAGAGAATGTTGCGGATGGCTATGTTGTGGGGATGGTAATTTAGAACAAGAGGTACTCTGTCATTCTGTGACTTGCGTTTTGGACGCAGAATATGTTGTCTATTCTGTCAGCAGTAACTTAAAATCTAAAGTAGTGCTGGCTAATTACAGGGGCACTAAAGGATGTAAAAGATCGAGATGTGTTACCTGTCCCCATACTCTTGAAACCAACGAAATTCGAGGTCCTGACAACACATTTACCATACACAATGGATACACATGCACAACACAGAATCTGGTATATGCTATCATATGTGGGCAGTGTCAGAAGATATACATAGAGGAGACCTGCCGACGACTGGGTGACCGCTTTGCGGAACACATCCGCTCTGTCCGTAATAATACGGATTGCCCAGTCGGCAACCATTTCAGACTCCCTAACCACTGCCCACAAGATATGCAAGTAACAGTGGTAATAAAATTACATGGAGGCCAAGACAATAGACGTACGTTGGAACAACGGATTATTTTCAGACTAGGCACTTTAAAACCCAGGGGTTTAAACGTAAAACAATCATTCTATGACTAATGAGTCTCGATGTCGTATGTT
>MJUU01070512.1:166210-183717 GCA_002080025.1 Modiolus philippinarum
TTCATTCATTACGACCCACTCGTAGACGACAGATTTGTCGAAATATATCGGTCGACCTTTTTATTGTTTCTATTCTTTTATTTTGCCATGTTTTTTGTGCTTCAGGTCATATTTTAGATTATAAATTCATCCCTTTTAACAGCTCACATACTCATGTATCTCGTTATTTTGTTAAAAGTTATTAAGTCCGTGAATATGTTTTGGAACAGTTTGTGCTGGTGGACTGTTAGTCCCCGAGGGTATTCACCAGCCCAGTAGTCAGTACTTCGGTGCTGACCCGAAAGCCGATTCTATTTGGAACCTTACAATATCTAATTTTTGTAAATTTTGTCATACCAAGCTATTACCGACTTTATCAGGAAATGTAACTCTGTCAATCAAGTATAAACTGGTTAACGGTGATTGTACTGGTACCTGTGTAGTATTAAAGGAGTAAACGATAATGCTTATTATGGTTTATAAAATCATCTTTATATTTTGAAAACTTTTTTTTCAAAATAAATATATAATTTATGAAATAAATATCTGTTAAGAAAGAACTTTATAATTATCACAAGACTTTTTAAAAACATCTCTAAACATCAAAAGTTAAATAGTTGTTGACTGCACAACACACAAATTTGAAAACACCAAAACACTTGCAAAAATATGGTCATTTATTGACTAATTAAGCCACAAGTACCACACGTGTCTACAGGTAAAATTGTTTATTGGGGCAATCAACAATACGGGTGTGTGTCAAATTAACAAGGTCATAAAACATCACTGATGATGAGACAAATCAATAAGGTCATAAAGTGACTGTTGCATTGTATGGTCCGAAATCGAGTTACTTTGATTTTTTAAAATTTTGTGCAGAAACAAACTTTGAATATAGCACTTCAAGAAAATCAAAGGGTTGCTGACCAAGTGGATGCAAAGTTTTATGCACTTATTTTGATTTTTTCTACCAGCCTTTACTTCAAACAGTTTTCTTATAATTCACCCCCCCCCCAAAAAAAAATTGAATGCAAAATAAAAAAAACAAAAAAAAATCGGTGAATAGATATTGCATTTTAATTTCTGACTTGAGGTTGGTAAGAAAACTTGAAATGAAACGATATCTATATTTATCCTGCAATGGTGGTATTTACTAGACGAATACGACCCAACGAATATTTTATTTCGTATTCGTAGGGTAGACTGGTAACCGGTCCGCGATTTTGAACGAAGAAAAGACAAGCGACTCGTTTGAAAGCCTCGAATACTTTGACGTCACAGTGTAAATTCTCTTATGACGTCATGGATTATACCAAAATGGCCGAAGTTGTTTACTGTCTTCCTGGTCCCGCTTCACAAAGAAAATGCATTTTTAATAGGGTTTAAATGATTGCAGGATAAAAACAATATACGTACATTGTCGGAAATATAAAATTTATTTGTACTCGCTGCGAAACAGGCGAGAAATGCTCGGTAAACCTCGCATTTCTACCNCCCCCCCCAAAAAAAATTGAATGCAAAATAAAAAAAACAAAAAAAAATAGGTGAATAGATATTGCATTTTAATTTCTGACTTGAGGTTGGTAAGAAAACTTGAAATGAAACGATATCTATATATATTTGAAATATGATCACTGGCTAAAAAATATATAATGTAAACAAAACTTCCGGTCATCGTCAATTTTTGAAATTTTGGCAATTTTCTAATCAATTTTGAAGTAAAAGGATCACCTCTTTAAGTGTTAAAAATTATATCTTCTTGTAGATAATTTTCTTAACTTTCCAATTTGATTGGAATATTTTTAAAAGGTTGTTGTATTTTCAAAATATAATGCAATTTCCGACACCATTCAACAAGAAATTTACTATATTTACAAAGAAATTAACGGGACAATTTACGTTTTACATAGCGAATTTTCAAATCAATTTTGAAGTAACCAAACATTTTCCGATTCTACAACAATTTATATCTTTAGAAAGATAATTTAATAAAGAACAATATTCGATTTGAACATTTTTAAAAACTAATTCAAGAAAAAAGATATCTTAGATTTATTGTACAGTACTGTGCATTTTCCTTTTACGATAAACGACTATGTAATGGTGACCTATTTGGTCACGTGATTAGCTGATGTCGCGATAAGCCGAAGAGTATCTCCCTCATGCAAAGCTCTGTCCTTAGCTGATGATTTTGGCTTCCTATTTAGATCATATTTCGTAATTTGTTCTCTATCAGTTTTTAAACAACTTTGAGTTTATGGTTTTCCAAACGTTTAGATTTTATCTGCACTGAGGAGACATAAGTTGACGAAATGCGCATATGCAGAATCAAATTTTACAGTAACTTCGGTATTTAGTTATTTGTTACCACTGGGTCGATGCCTTTGCTGGTGGACTGTTAGTCCCCGAGGGTATTCACCAGCCCAGTAGTCAGTGCTTCGGTGCTGACCCGAAAGCCGATTCTATTTGGAACCTTACAATATCTAATTTTTGTAAATTTTGTTGAAACTAAGGAGTATCTCCCTCATGCAAAGCTCTGTCCTTAGCTGATTTTGGCTTTCTATTTAGATCATATTTGGTAATTTGTTCTCTATCAGTTTTTAAACATCTTTGAGTTTATGGTTTTCCAAACGTTTAGATATTATCTGCACTGAGGAGACATAAGTTGTCGAAATGCGCATATGCAGAATCAAATTTCACAGTAACTTCGGTATTTAGTTATTTGTATCTAAATGGCACTGGTCTTCTTCACGGGTCTTCTGAGAACGGATGTCTTCATTATAATTTTTGTGTTGGATCTTCTCAAGTAGGTCCAAAATTGTTAAAAGCAAGCATTGTCTTGAGTTCCATCGTTGCTGATTACGGTAACACAGCATATATAGCGTGTTATGCCACCAAATTGAGTAATGAAATACTGCAAGGTCCATCGTTGTTGATGACGGTAACATAACATATAGCGTGATATGCCACCAATAGATAATGCCCAACGTTGTTGATAACGGTAACATAAGACTTTCTTTTTGCCACCGATATAAAAGTTTTTAAGTCCAAATCAACTGTATTGCTTGAAGTCATCTGACCATCTGCATGTGTATTGACTGGGTTGATAATCTACATGTGTCTTGACTTGGTATATGGTCTACAAGGTAGACCTATTTACTTTGCTGTTGCATCTGTGCCATTTGTTGAACAAGTCATCACACCACTGGTTTCTGCCATGACATTTCCATATCACACTTTGGTCCACAATCACCATTTCACTAACTGATAGGCAACAAGTCCAAAGGTATTGAGTTACAACTCAAAATAAACCACCACAAATAAAAACTAAGCAACAATATCCACATAAGCATATAACAAAGCAAATAAATCACACAGGCTGAACTCAAAGTGAGAACTGAATATTTACTTCAAATTAAAAATAACTGACTGCATGTTATAAAAATTAGAAGAAGACCAGAACACAAAAGAATTACTTCCACCCAGTGTCAATCTGCTTACTTTTCGTATGTTCCACTAAAGCCTCTCTACAACATGAAGTACTACTATCAGCACTATGAGTAGCGTAACTTTCATTAGAAATATCCGACTTTTGTTTGATAGCTTTACCCTTACTAACCCTTTGAGGACACTTTGCCCGTACATGACCAACCTTGAAACAGTTATAACACCTCTTCCTAAACTTAGATTGACGTCTGCAAGTGAAATCTTTCAGTGCCTTCATTAATAAATCAAGAGACTTAAACAAACATGTAAAGTCACCTTCACTTTTTGACTATGAATAGAGTTGTTCTTTCTCACAAAATTCAATAGACTCAAACTCAATTGCAAATAACAGAGCTTCCTCCAATGAAGTTGGATTTTTAAAATACACATGCCTTCTCATGTCCAAATTTTTGAGACCAGACAAGAACAAATCTACAAAATATTCTGGCAGTAAATGAAAATTGCCTGAATAAGCCTTTTGACCAAACTCAGAAAATCTAAGATAAAAATCTGCAACTGTTTCCTTCTCATTCTGCTTACAGTTTTGCAACTTAGACTTATAATAAGCACACCTCTCTTTTGGTTTGAAATACAAAAACAACAGTTCCTTTATGCTAGAGAAATCAGATAACTGCTCCTTTTTCAAATATTTGAGAACTGATTGAGCTTCACCACGTAAATTAATGACAAGTTGGCTAGCTTTATCTGAATCTGACCAGTTATTCACTTTAGCAATAACATCAAATTGAATCAAGTAGCCCTCTAGATCACAAGATACACCATCAAAAAGAGTTGGCTTTTCCTCAAATCTGATCATGATTGAAATTTAATTAAACAAGAGAAGCCCAAAAATTGAAAGTGTTCATATCTACTAGTATCTGATAATATCTCTAATACTTTTTTCCAAAATTTTGTTGATATTTTAGAATAAAAATGGTGTAGCAATAATACCACATCCGCCTCGCGGGACCAAAATGTAGCAGGAGACGACGTACGCCAGTGATGACAATTGGACAGACTGAAAAACGGACACCAAGTGTGGCTTTACCAGGTCGTCTGCTACGTGATTCGAATGTGGTATTTCACTAAACCATTTGTAGACTTGAAATGAATAAGATTGCAAAGTGTAACTTTTATTAAATATATATCCAAAGGTCCAAACATCACAATAAATGTAATGATAGATACGAAATACTTTGCAAAGGGAGTCGAGGACCTCCTAATTTGGGCTATAAGATAGACCTAAGGCAATCTATCCATGTGATAACATTATACATATGAAAAATAAATATTTCCCTGTAAAAACTATAAATAGAAATTTAAATTAACAAAATTTGGAATTTCAAAAACCATTATATTTATAAATNGCCAATGCCTGTTGACTATACCAAGTTTGGTTACGATTGGTCAAAGCACTTCGACAACATTGATGGCAGAAGAAAAAAAAAGAAGAATAATAATAATAATAATCAAACGAAATACAATAAGGTCTTTCCACTGTAGTGGGAAAGACCTTAATTATTCTATTTAATGAAGCAAATACTTTTTAAATAGATAAAGCGATGTTATCATGAATATAATAATTATTGGTCAATTTAATTTAAAGTAAGATAACTCCATAGCCAACTCGACTACACTAATATGTTTTGTTCTCATGCACTGTGAATATTATATTTTACTTTATTCAGCACTTATGGGTGTGCCTGTCAATATGCAGTTTATTGGTGAAATAATGTTCTTGCAATGAAACAATTTTACGTCATTTTTAATAAAAGTTAGGGAAATCATAATGATAATGTTGTGGGTAACGTTTTACACTACCATACTGTGAACTAAACATTTAAATGTAAATATTAAGAAAACAAAAATTATTATATTTAATAAGGCTGGATGAATAATCAAACAAAAATTTTTCTACAAGAACAGTGAAATCGAATGTGTTTCTAATTATATATATCTGGGCATTCATTTTTCAGCTTCCGGATCCTTTTCTTTAGTAAAGCAGGAATTATATTAAAAGGCCCTGAAAGCCTTCTTCAAGTTGAAGAAAGATTTTCTAAGCTTATGTCCTAGTATAAAAGCCAGCATACATGTTTTTGATCACACAATCAAACCTATTCTTTTATATGGATCAGATATTTGGGGTATTTTTAATGTAAATAATAGAAGAATTAAAGAATCAAATGATATCCAATTAGACCAATGTTTTAAAAACCTAAAATGTGAAACGCTACACCTGAAGTTCTGTAAATATGTGTTAGGTCTAAATAGGAAAAGTGTTAACCATGCTACACTTTCAGAACTCGGCAGACACCCATTGCACTTTGATATTATAAAGAGCATTATTAAATATTGTTATAGATTAGAGAATTTATCAACAGAGTTTCCATTGTTAAAAGATGCTTTCATTTGCAGTAAAAATCTGCACTTATCAAATAAAACTTCATGGTATTCTTCTGTAAAAAAATTAATGAATATTCTTAAGGTCAGAAAAGAAATCTTTACTTTTAAAAAGGGCAAATTTAGTTATTTATTGAGAAAATGTATGAAGACAAAATACTTGTCAGATTGGAATCAAACAAATACTTCCTTGAAGGATGGTAAACTTACTACCTACCTTAAAATGAAAACAAATTTTGGATTAGAAAAGTATTTAACAGTGATAAAAAACCACCAGTATCGAACATCTATTTGTAAATTACGTGTATCGGCACACAGACTCTTAATAGAACAGGGTAGATACAAAAATATTCCAAGAAGTGAAAGAATATGTAAGAATTGTACAGAAAATGTAATTGAAGATGAAATGCATTTCTTAGTCCAATGTGATAAATTTAGAGAAGAACGACAAGAAATTTTTAGTCAGTTGCATTCAATACTTGCACCTCAAAACCTACATCAATTAAGTGATGAACAAAAACTTTACTTTATTTTAAACTGTGAGGATAAGGCAATACTTAACTCTGTTGGTAAATTTCTCCATGATTATATGCCATAGCTTCATCGTTGATTTAGTTATATGCTCTATATCCAACTATATGTCGTGACACTGTTTGTATTGTTTTATCTATCAATCAAGCAACCTTTCCCCCTTATGTTTGTATTTTATCTTTTATTTTTATTTTATTGTTTGTTTTCTCTCTTGTATTTGCCCCTTTGGGGCCCATTTTTGGTTAATAAAGATATTCTATTCTATTCTATTTGACGACCACTTAAGTGCTGGTGCACTTGGAACATTGTGTCATTATATAGGACAATAACAAACCATTTAAACAATGTATATAAAGGCATTTGAAACATACCTGCATTTACACTAACTGTCACAATTAATATATATGTAGTACATCAAAATTACGAAATATACATATAAATGTTGTCAAACAAGGATCACGTGGTTTTCTAAGTGTATTTTTTATTGTGTGTAAACAGAAAACACCTACAAACATTTCACTGCAGGTATGTAACCCTCAGAACACTAGCTTGCATCAGAAATGCAAATTTTCCAGGGTTCAAAATGTTGCCATGTTTTATCAATGTCTTTTTCATCATTTTCCCTTTTTGCTTACATTTTGTTGTGTTTATCATATGTGTATTATGCAGTTATGTTTTATTGTTTATTATTTTATACCATGGCTTTTAAGAGTTAACATATTTATACAAACGAACAATTATGCAAAATAGAATAAAACAGATAATAGGGAACACCTACAAATGTTAACGGGTAAGCAATGGTATAATGAATTAAGATTGATTGATTGATTGATTGACTGGTTAGTTAGAGTTGAACATCCAGTGAACAATATCATATCTCAGATATGTCAGGACGAGAACAAGTTTAATCGGGTAAAAAAAATCGTACAAGAAGAGAGAAACAAAGATGGAAAGACAACCTGGGTAACGATAGAAAAAAGAAGGGAAAGGAATGTGTCAAAAAGACAACGACCCAAAGGGGAGTAACAACAACTCAAAGCCACCATAAGATCCTCAATGAACGGTGAGAAAACCCCATACCCAACGGCAGGTCGGAGTCGGCCCCTGAATAAAGAGTAATCAAGTTCAGCGAAATAAACATCATCCTAGACTCCTTTAGACATAAAGTATACTAACTAGAAAAAAGACAAGACACACAAAGGCTTAATAAATTTCCTGACTTAGGACAGGCGCAAACCTGCTGTTGCGGGGTTAAACTAGTTTTATTGGGCCCAAACCTTCCCCCTACAGCCAATGTGATAAATCAAAAAAGCAATCGTAACATAGTAAAATTCAGTTGGCAACAGGACTGAGTCAGTTGTGAAAAATGAAACTGAAAGGACTAAATTTACGGACATAAACATGAAATCACAAGAAACTACTAGCAGTTAACTGACATGCCAGCTCCAGACCCATCACCAACTGACAAAGTAAGTTATGTACTCTCAGTATACAGCTTCCAAGATCCCTTCCTGTGAAGAGTTTAGCATAACGATTTTTGATTGCTTCTGAAAAAGGAGAGAAATGGGTAGGGGCAGGAAATTTAGCCTTCTATATGACCCCCGATGAGTCTGCTTTCCTTAGATGGAGCGTGGTGTTTCTCTGCATAGTTTGGCTACAATCATTATGGTTCGATGTTGGGCTTTCCGTATTATGACCTGACTACCCCGCACAGACAGGACATTCCCCTATCCACCACCTGGGGACTCGCACGGTAGGTCTGTAGCCGGAGCCCCTGAAAACCGTAAATGACTTATGACAGAAATGACAATGATTGACATGTTTCTTTACTTTCAAATAGACAACGGTCAAGCAAGTGACAAAAGTTTCATTTCAAAGAGAGTAGACGATCTGAAAAACTGTTGGGTGTGAGGTTTTCTCACCGTTCATTGAAGATCTTATTGTGGCTTTGAGTTGTTATAATGTAAGCTAAAATAGTGCCATGTGAAAAAGTGTCCTTTCTGTTATATATTTTATTGGAAAATTCAACATGACTATATTTCATGATCATTATGCATTTTATTCTGTCTTCGGACTTTATCATAGGTAACAATTGCAAAGCCGGACAGGATTTCACAGCAGACACTATTTAATGTTACACTGTTAATCAGTAATTCTACTACACCGTCTTTATAGCCTGATATCAATTAATTGCAACGTTGTGTTTCGGGTTTTTAAAAGTGTTAAGTTACATTGCTGTAAATAAAACTTTTGCCACTCGCTTGACCTTTGCAATAAGTTATTTTCTGCCATGAACATTTCTTTTCAATCGAGAGTTGGTCTTATGAAAAAGTACAGCTTGTCTATTGGTTACTAGATTTTTTTTAACACAGAATAGTTAGAAAAAGCCCACGTACTATCAACAGAACTGAAAACTTGATGCAGGAAGCATACTTGCCAACCTTCGAAATGGTAAATGAGGTTCTCACATGGCCCTCATTTGAAAGTACACCGCTAAAAAAGAGGGCCATAACGCGCCACGGCATTTTGAAGACCCGTTTTAAAGAAATTTCAAATGTTTCAACATATATGATGCATTCATTTCAGTTAATTACTTATGTTTTAAAAAATACAGTCATTTCAAGCTTTGTTGGTTGATTTTTTATTATTTATTTATTTATTTCAGAACCTTTTTTATTTCTCGTTAAATTTCACCATAAAAATAGAGATTTGTCGTGTCTAAAATGCCTTTCCCGTCTCCTGATCGCATTATCTTCTCAAATTCTTAAAATAGGGCCATTCCGATTTCCCTTACTTAAAAATGGCCAATCCCGGCGTCCCAATCTCGCCTCAATCAATTTGTTCAAATGTCTCTTCAAATACCAAAATGCATTTAGTATAGGTTACATTATATATTTTCAAAATATTCAAATACAAGCTGCAAGAAAAAGTCAGTTTGTGGGTATCAATTTTGCACCCCTTCAACAGATCACATCTTGAATTACTAAAAAAGAAAAGGCAGGATAAATCAATCCATACTTTCTTGTCGAAGATCAGCCGTTTATCAAGACTTTTTACGACACAGCTTTTGTGTTAGATAATAAAGAAATAATATACCATTGCTGAAATTAGGTTTTCAGTTGACTTTTAATGTTTAACCCTAAAATTATTTTCATAGTTTTACGGCATTGAACAGGTTCATACATCAAAAATGCTTCTTCCGTTTTCTATTAAGGGTACTTTTTTTCCCGTTGATTCGCTTTACCCAGGTCTCTGAACTTTGATTTTAATGTTATTAACACTGGTATTCTTTTGTGATATATACAAGCATTGCCTAGAAATCCCACAATGTGTTATTTTTGGGGATACAGTTTTTATCTTAAAGTAAATATTGATGTATCTAGTCACGTCGATAATTTCTGTTTTGGCATAACTAATATTATACAAGACATGATCAAAACGCATCTCATCGTATTTTTTTTTAACTTTTCAGTCATATTTTAGTTTACAAAGATTGACAGTAGTCAACAAGATCAAATGAGGTTTGGAATTTCATCAGATATTGGCATACCTTTACAGTAATTACAAAGTGACAGGTATGTAATTTTACCTGTCCATACGTGTATTTTTGATAACACAGGTTTTATATGTATACAGTAATCTGGCAATCCCAATCCAATCTAGATTGTACATCAATATGTATGATGGAATGTCACTGTAAGGCACTCATTTATCTCCCCTTTGGTCCCAATACTGAATTCACTTTTAGAATGGTGGATGCATTTCCGGGTATTCAATCTGCATAATAAATGAATACCCGGAAGGGGCAAAGAAAAAAATCGTTTATCTTCGATTTACTGCAGAGCATTACATAAAGAAAACATAGCAACATTTTCTAGAAAAGGGCTGTATATCACATATTGGAGGGTTTCCTCACGTGTTGGTGGGTTCTACCAAACTATACTTGAAATATTATATCTACACCCATGAAAACTATCACAAATTGATTGGTTTCTTCGGAATTGTGTATTTATATGTGGGCTGAACATCATACTACAAAAAACTCGCCTTGAAAAATTGCCCGAATTAGTATAATTCTTCAGGATTCTCCTGTTCAGATCCTGGCAAACATATTTCTAATTCCTTTTAATAACACATTTTTATGACACTGAATCGAAAAATCACACTTTTCATGTATATTTTCCTATAAAAAAAACTATTACTCTATTACCTGTTATTTTCTAGACATACAAAGAAAACTTTAGTTCACCTCAACTGTATGCCTCAAACTTGTACTTTTACTCATGTAGTTTTTTTTCCATTTCTGCAAATATGTGGAATGAAAGAATGAGCTGCTATAATTGTCATCACATTCAACCAACCAAGACCAGTAAATCGCATGCGTTCTGTAAAAGTTTGGTACTGCATGTCCTCTTCTTATCTAATGTCAATTCTGTGGACAAAGTCATTGAAGTTTATTATAAACATGGAGAGCATTCGATTAGAATTTTGTTTATAGTAGTAAATAACTATAAATACTATAAATAAGTTGCAGTAAATTTGTTTCCACGAATGACCATATGGACAGCTTATCTTTCTCTATTGTAGACAAGATCATAATCGTTAACCGAAAGTTAGAAAGGAATGGAAAGTCGATGCATAAATACAGACTATTAATAGGAGATAATTATAAATTATCTAATTCACATATTGCAAGTTTCTTTACACAAGGAACACCTAAAAAATTAACACATTATAATTTGTTGTCCATGAAGAGAACTTTTGATTTGTTTTGAAAGCTCGATGAATTCAGTCTTTTAGGCGATTTTTTAAGCCATATGACAATTGACGTTAAGTGTTTCGGCACTGACCTGAGAACCGATCATTTGAAAAGTGACAATATTTAGTAAGCAAATTTGATAACACTCAAGAGGATATTCTCGTGCTAAGCTTTTTCATAAGCTGTTTTCAGCGTTAATTTCATTTTACGTCTCTTTTTGTATTTGCCCTCTGTCAGATCTTTTATATTCATTCCAAACTTTTTGATTTTATACGCACTGAAGAGACGTAAGTTGTCGAAATTGCCATTTGCAGAAATTTTCCTGGGGTAATTTGTTATTTTATCAATGTGATAATTCGAGTGCATTTGATGCTCATATCAATAAACTGGAAGAAAAGGCTAAGAATTTAATTTATATGTTGTGTACAAATTGTAATTTTATACAAATTATAATTTGTACAAAAACTTTGTACAAATTATTATTTGTATTTCCAGTTTGTACAAATTACAATTTTTACAATATTTGGTTATACAAATTATAATTTGTACAAAATTAGCTGAAAAATCACTTATAATTTGTACAAATTTTACATCATTTGCTGCAAATCTCTCTCAACCCTGGCGACCAGATAAACCAGCCGATATTTTATGTATTGAGCTTATAATGATTCAGGACGTTTATGCCCAATACTAATATTGGAGTCTCCCGAGAGGATGGCGATTTTATAAAAGAAGATATCCGGAGAATTGGCAACAGGAAGCCATTAAACAGAAAGGTTTGCTCACTGAGGCAAACTGAACATGGAGCTGAGGTAGCAGAAAAGACTAAAGAATATTCAGTTGCATGATCTTTACCTTTTGGTAATATCTGACTCAAAATTTTTTTCGTCTTTCCAGGCATTTTCAATTCTTGACTATTTTATCAAGTTATCTTCGGATGACACTATTTTCATTCAAAGAGAGGTCTTGAACATTGTTGTCCATTTTCTCATAGATAATCCTTACTTACCCATTTATTATCAGCTGCAATGGCACGTTGCCGTCAAAGACCCACCGTACTCATTCAACTTCAATGTGTTCATAGTCCCTATGTGTCATGTCTACAAGTCGCTCGAATTCATTGTTGTTGTAATAGTCAGCAATCTCCTGAAGCTGCTGCAGGCCATATTTAAAGAATATTTTGTTTTATTTTATATCATTTTATTTGAGACATACTGTAGTCAAGACGTGCAATACATTCTTGGGCTTATTCAATATACCACATTCAAGGGTATGCGTAGGAGCGACAAAGCATGTCTTAACACTTCTGCGAACCTTTGAAGCAAGGACTCTCCAAGACAAGACCAAGAAAGCCCTCTCAAGCTCTGAATTCTAAGGGGTTCTTTTGGCCTGGTAGAATGTCTCGCAGTTAGCACATCGCTTAGAGTGAACACTTGATAATCTAACTGGAGATCTTATGACGGTGGCTCTGAACGATGCTAATTTGCTTGTAGATATCCTACTTAGTATTAAAGAACCACTTGTACTCGTCGAGAAGCAGACGAACTTCTCATCGCTATTATGCAGCACTCATTCTTTAACGTTTAATAGTTTTTTTACGCCGGTGTTTATAAATAAAATGTACCCGACAGAGTCGTTAAAGATGTCGGTCAATACCTGTGAATGTGGCGCAATGTTTGTTCGAAATTTTCCTAGTCTCATATGTACGTTCTCCAGAACTAGTGGGTAGTCATTGTTGTCATCCTGCGAGTAGTCGGATTCACTATGATTGCACCATATTTATGATCGTGGGGATAGTTAAAGATATCCTTAGTCTATTCAGATTCCATCTACTTGAAGTCAGTGTATCATCGCCAATTTTAGACGTCGATATAAGCTAGGCACTTGATGGCAATTGTACTTGTACATGTAAGAATTATTCGTATTGTTATGTTGATGTCAAATCATGACCATCCCTTCTGTGTGAGTTTCCAAGAACATTAGCAGTATGTCTGGGCTTGATTGGTTTTTCAAATATTTTATCCCAAGCGCTAGAGAATTAAGGGAAACATATCTAAAACAATGAAAGCTTATACTAAAATGACATCAAAGTGTCATCTCGCAAGTACAGTACTTTGAAGCAATGAGTCTCCATGACCAAGGAAGCCCTCTGAAGCTGTAACTTCTAGAATGTCTCGCAGTTTATATTTTACTTAGAGTGCCCTATAAATTATCTTGCTGGAGATCTCATGACGTTGACTATGAAATGCTAATTAGCTTGTAGATGTTCTTCTTGATATTTAGGCACCATGTGTTTTCGTCGAGAAGCAGACAAACTCCTCGTCGCTTTTGTACAGCACTCATTCTTTAACATTTCTTTTACCTATTATTTTACACCGGTGTCGATGAATAAAATGTACCTGACAGAGTCGTTGGGAGATGTCGGGCAAGACCTTGAAATGTGGAGCAATGTTTAATGAAAAGTCTTCAGTGCAAGTCTCATATGCACTTTCTCCAGTAGTGAGGTCATCTTTCCTGTAAGTAGTCGAATTCACCATTATTGCAATATATTCATGATTGTCGGAATAGTTGAAGTTGTCCATAATCTTATCCGATTCCATCCACTTCAAGTCAGTGTTTCCTCGCCAATTGTAGACTTCCATATAAGCCAGTTACATGGCGGCAGTTATAATTGTCCATGCGAGGATTTTTCGTCTTGTTATGTTGATGGGAAATCATGACCATCCCTATTCTGTGATTTCCAAGAATATCAGCAGCATGAGTGCGCTTGAGTTGGTTTTGAAATTATCTGTACCAAGTGCTAGCGAAGGTAAAAATATGTAACAACAATGAAAGCACATTCTAATATGACAACAAATGTCATCTCGCAAGCACGCTACTTTGAAGAAAAGCGTCTCCAAGACCAAGGAAGCCCTCTCAAGCTGTAAATTCTAGAATGTCTCGCAGTTGATATTTTACTCAGAGTGCCATATAAATAATCTTGCTGGAGATCTTATGACGTTGGCTATGAAATGTTAATTAGCTTGTAGATGTTCTTCTTGGTATTTAGGCACCACTTGTTTTCGTCGTGAAGCAATCAAACTCCTCGTTGCTTTTCTACAGCACTCATTCTTTCACATTTCATTTACCTATTATTTTACACCGGTGTTGATGAATAAAATGTAACTGGCAGAGTCGTTGGAGATATCGGTCAAGACCTGGAAATGTGGAGCAATGTTTATTCAAAAGTCTTCAGTGCCAGTCTCATATGCACTTTCTCCAGTATTGAGGTCATCTTTCCTGAAAGTAGTCGAATTCATCATTATTGCAATATATTCATGATTGTCGGAATAGTTGAAGATGTCCATAATCTATTCCGACTCCATCCACTTTAAGTCAGTGTTTCATCGCCAATTGTAGACTTCCATATAAGCCAGTTACATGGTTGGTTTTGAAAATATTTTGTACCTAGCGCTAGCGAAGTAAAGATATGTAACAACAATGAAAGCACATTTTAATATGACAATAAAATGTCATCTCGCAAGCACACTGCTTTGAAGCAAGGGGTCTCTAAGACCAAAGCAGCCCTTTCGACCTCTAAATGCTAGATTGTCTCTCAGATGTTATTTTATTTAGAGTTCCATATTCATAATCTTGGTGGAGGTCTCAACACTAAGGCTATGAATGATGCTAGTTGGCTCGTTAATGTTCTTTTTGGTATTAAAGCATCCTTTGTACTCGTTGAGAGGCATACAAACTATTTGTCGCTTTTTTTGAAGCATCTCTTTCTTTTATCTCGAGTAAAAAAAAGATAAACGTTAACATCGATATGAGCTCGAGACAGCCGATCTTGGTACCAGCACAAGAAAAACAAACGGTAGAGTACGCAAACATCAACCCATTCTGTCCTGTTTCCCTCTAATCTTAAACAAAATATAACTATACCTCTAACTCCATGACCACAATCTTAAAAAGAAAGAATAGGATAAACGTAGCTGAAATTTTTCGTTCAACGTGTGTTCGCTTGCCGCTACTCTGCAAGCTAGCCCAAGACGCCTAGCACTCGAGGCCAGAATGTGTGTTAAATCTTCAGGTCATGAGAACTAAGATCAATTTAATAGATCATGTCGATATCCCATATTACGGAAAAAATGTAAATTACGACCCACTTTTTTTTACCATTTTCTATCATTTTTAACATTTCCGTGAAAACGTGGATCAGAAATGCCTTTAGTGAAAAAAGCTGTTTGCGAGATGTTCATTTATATTAGGTTATAAATCCACATATTTGTCGAGCCTTCGACGATAGTCTAAAAAAGCAAGACATAGGTATGGTAATTCCGGCGGCGGCGCCGGCCACAATTGTTTAATTTTTTTCTTGTGTCTGTTTAGCATCAATCACTAATAGTTGACCATTGATATTTGGTATGCAGTTACATAAGCATCAGTACAACTCATTTTCAGTGGCGTTTTATGTTTATGCCCCCGCAGTCATGCTCCACTGCTTTTAAAATTTTGCACTGTTTATTAAATGTTAGTTTTTTCTTGTGTCCGTTTAACATCAACCACTCATTGTAGCCCATTGATCTTTGGTATGCAGTTGCATTATCATGATTATGATCAGTTCTGACCAGTGATACATTTGGTAGTCCATTTGGTGACTATGAAAAAAGAGAAAATAATTAATTGAAAATCTGGGCATTAATATACCTTATTTAAATTAGTTCTTTTTAAAGGGCTACTTCATACATATTAGGGGTGATTTTTACATGTTGATTTCTCTACAAATAAAAAAGTTGTCCATTTCACTTAAGGGTAAAATGGTGTCTGTTATTGGGAGTAACAAAATCTATTTCAACAGCCAACATGTGCTGTGTGTTTATAAACAATAAGTCAGCTGACCACTAGTTGCATGAAGATAATTCTTACATGATTTGCACAATAGGAAATGCGCTGATATGATTGGTTGAATTTACTTCCGGTAGCAATTTCTGAGGTCGTTTATTTTTCGATAGACGACGTTGACCGAACTACATTTAAGTTCACCTTATAAATTCATACGTCGAGTGAATCAAATAGAACAAAAATGTGTGATTGGCATTTTAAAAGTAAGAATTTTATTACTTATCATCAAATTAAAAGAATTATACGGATAAAACACCGTTTGAAAGGAATTTATAGGAGTATAAACGGGACCAAGTCACTCACAAGCATATCATAAAAGTCCTTCGGACTTTTATTTGTTTGTGAGTGACTTGGTCCCGTTTATACTCCAATAAATTCTTTTTAAAACGGTGTTTAATCCTATAGTAAAACTTCTTGTAACATGAATTTAGTTTTTTCCTTTGATCTTTTTATAGAATAAATAAGAGATGACGAGCGTCGATAATCTAAACCGAAACATTTGATGATGTTGCATAAATGGTCACGTGTGCCCATAGAATTCAAGCGAAAAAAGCCATACAATATCCAACATCGTTAGACCGATATTTGCACGGCTTAGCTCCGCCCCAAATAAGTAAAGGTCCGCCTCCAACAAATTCAAATGTTTCACCTACAAATTCAAAAAATAATTCAGATCAATTATAAAAGATTTTATATTCTGGAAAAAAAAACGACAGCCACTTTTTTTAAACGTAAAAGTAAAGTGAATTTTTTAAATACAAGTATATTCAATTGATAACTGTTGCAACTTTTACGGAATTCCTTTAAAAAGAGATAGATGAATAGATGTCCATTTTGTTACGCCAAGTTAAATTAAAATCAAACCTTAGATCTACAAAATTACGAATCCATTTTAAAAACTATCATCTAATTTCGGTAGATTCACACAAGTATCCTGAAGTACATTTCCTCCATATGCTCTTTTTAATTGAAAAAAAAATCATTTGAAATAAATGATTCAAGATGTGCATTTCTTGGAAGCTGCTTAACAAACTTATCTAGTTTGTCGTCATTAGTATGTTGCTAAAATCGGAGGCTTATAACTATTCGTCCCAGTAGGAAGACAAGTCTATGAAGGTTTTAGTGTCATTTATTCCTAAAAAAAATTACTTATAGCCAGAGTGAACGTAAATTTAACTTATTCAGTATATAGAAAATTGCTTGATGGTGTGTGATCTGTAAAATCTGGAAACGAAACCATAATGGAGGAGCGGACAGGATAAGGGAACCCAGGACAAAAATGGGGGAAGGAGATAGGGATGGGGGAATAGAGACAAGAAAGTAAGACCAGGAGAAATGGGCATGAGAAAGGAGAAAGGGGAGGAGAAAACAAAGCAAGGCATCCACCTGGTCGTCCTGCCATAATGAGAGAGGTCATTCATTTACGGATCCAGGGGATGGGGTCGAAACCATTTTGTCAAAAAAAAAA
>MJUU01070512.1:184436-197538 GCA_002080025.1 Modiolus philippinarum
ATAAAATAAATTCCGAATTATAAATTTAAACCCCATTGAAAAGCCAATCGAATGTATTTACCAACAAAATAGCTCATAAATACCATCCATGATCCTGTGTGGAAAAGATGAAATGCAGCAATGGTCGTAAAACTCTTTGTGTGTAAAAATAACACCTCCTTTAACAATTGTCCTTTCTTCTGATTGGATTAGCGTGAGTCAAGTCATTATAATATGCACCGCCCACTTATTTTTCATTGGTTTGTTCATTTTACAAATGATTTATAGCACCGCCTACTCGTTATCCAAATAAACTTTCTCACGCTTCGCGTTCGAAAGTTTATTTGTCTAACTCGTAAGCTTATGCTATAAATATAACATTTACCATATTTGGAAGTCATGTGTATATCTTACCTGTTCAGGTAAAAATCAATATGATGAAAGTAACATCAAAATGTCACAATAGTACATGTAAACTTTTAAATACATGTACTTAGCCACAAGACATCATGAAAATGTACATCTTTATATGAAGCAACAGAATCATGGCCTTTTCGTTACTGCAAATTTGATTATATAAATAAAAACATCAAGATAAATTTTAACAGAAAAAAACTAATAAAATACCTGTTTATATATTTTCAAGAAAAAATATATTTGTACTTTGTACTCCAAATTTTTTCTCAATTAACTATGTGATGAAAACAAAGTAGCATTGCCATATTTGGACTCCAAGTTGCCAATTGCTTTTGTTTGTTATGAAAACAACAATCAAATGCTGAAGATATGTTTATCTTGACATGCAAATACTAGGTCTATATTTAAATTCTTTGTACATGTATATTAGTGACATGTGTCAGAATTTGTATAACAATAGCCAGTTAATGTCAGGTGAGGCTGTTTAGTTCTATGGCAAACTCCCATACTTGTGGTCTTGAAAAAATACTATTGCAAGTAATGGACAAAATCTTTATTTTTTAGGGGAAAATACCAGAATTAGGTTTTTCAGTTATGTATTGACTACTGTATTAAGAAATATTTCACTAAACATGTCATTAATTTTTCTTTGATTTTTAATTAATTTTTTCCCTATTTTTATAGCTACCAAATGGACTATATCATGGCTGCTGCTGAAGATCAATGTGCAGATTCATGCGATGCATTGCAAAGGCGAGACATATTCTGTGTCAACAGTTTATTATTTCGAAAACCACTTTAAAGGAAAATGAACAAATAAAGGGATATGGAGTAAATATACATAAGACAAAATCCTTTTAAATGAAAAACAGGTGTGTATGCTTGATTTTCTAATTGATAGTTTGTCACATTTGGAGGTGCTTTTTATCAAGAGAAATTCGATATACCAATAGGCTCTAATTTGAGTCACTACTCGCTGGTTAGGTTTTAATTCTAATAAGACGGAAAAAGATCCTAAAATAAAAGAAGCTAGATCATTTAATCCCACTTAAAGATACATTGATGATGTCGTATCCATTAATAGCGCATCTCTTGCTAAATGGATCCCATTTATAAAATGAATAGATCTGAATCAAGGCTTCAAAAGATTCTGTCTCATTAAGAAATTAAGTTTTTCAATAGATATCATCCCTTGCGGAAAAATTTAAATTGTCGATCAGAACTCTGATTCAAGATTCTTTTTTTTACAAAATAATGAGATGATCATTTCTTTTAACTGTCTAAGACCTTTAAATAGCAATTGCTACTGGACTCTCAAGCAAAGGAAGGGGAGGTTTGGCGTGGCATAAAACCGGTTTATCATACAATTTCTTTTGAAATGTCTGTACCAAGTCAGGATCATTGCGTTCTACAATTTTCCGGTGGTTTCCACCTGCTTTCTCTCTATCCCTAATAGACTTTGGCTTTTGAAAATTTTGTTCACATATTTGGTATTACCCCTAACTTCTATAAAACCTTTTTAATGTATTCAACATTTATCCTTTTGGTTATCTGTTCTCTATCAGCTTGAACATGTTTATAGGTTAATGGACTTTCAAATGTTTTAGTTTTGATCTGCGCATTTCGACATCTTATGTCTCATCAGTGCAGATCAAACCAAAACATTTGGAAGTCCATAAACCGAAAAACGTGTAAAAGCTGATAGAGAACAAATAGACAAAAAAAAATAGAAAAGCCTAAATTCAGGTCAGAACAGAGCTTTGCATGAGATACTCCTTAGTTTTTAATTTTTAACAAAATTTGTCAAATTTGAATATTGCAAATTTCAATTAAATCGGTTTTCGGGTCAGCACCGAAGCACTGACTACTGGTGTTGACCAATTGTTTTTACAAAATTGGTCGCAAAGGACTATACTTGAAATAGAGAAAAAAAAATGTGTTTTAGAATGCATTACGTGTGAGGTGATGACAGTGCTGTGTTAGTGTGTTGCAGTTCCCAACATCCAAGATGTTCATCAGCAGGTGTTTGACTCTTTGAATTGCACGAAAATTATTATTTTCTAAAGAGTTGTTGAAATAAATGCATTGGTGTGACTTGTGAAGTGCTGAAAAGCACCTATCAGTCATCCAACATTGTCGCAAGAAAGGTACTTAATTTAACACTGGACACGTTATTTATGTATAGATGAGTTTTGATTGAACGAATCATAATATCGATATGAGATGTCATGAAATAAACCTTTAATTTTAATATTAGGTTAGAATGCATTTACTGCATTCCTTGTAGCAAAACGCATTGGAAGTGAAAAAGTTGTATTGGAAAGACAAACTGTTTCTTTATATTTTTTTAACACTGATGTTAGAACGTTCTGTCTGGACTGTTAGTAATTGTACTAGCAAACTAGCAGCCTATCGTTTTTCTTGCATGATGAATTTTCAGCAAAATATGTCAAAGCATGATACGCCTAAAGCTGGTTTCCAATGTCTACTGTTATGAGTTTATATCTATACCTACTTCAGTTGCTCAGATAAATTGATTTGCATACTTTCAGGTTATGATGTATCTGTCGCGGGTGGTGAGACCTCTTATCAACACAAAGCAGTTAACAGCAATATGTCTTAGCTTCAACAGGCCGTCTACAACATCAGTTCATATTGATAGTGACAAAGGGACACAACTCAAGTCATTCAGTGATATTCCTGGTCCTACTGGATTACACAAAGTACCATATATAGGTACAGCTCTACTTTTCAAACCATTCTGTAAGTAAACTGTGAGTATAATAACTTCAAAGGATAAGTATAGGAAACAACATGGTAAAAGAAACGTAAGCGGTATTTTAAAGGGAAATATTCTTTTTCTGTTTTAAAGATGTTGTGTTCTCGATAAGTATGTGAACTTGTGATGTATGTGCACGAAGGCAGTAGCCGCTTATCTTACCGTCGCTCTAGATCTCAAGCTGAAGATGTTCATGGACACTTGATATTATATTTCGTTTGTTTTGCCCGGTACCCAAATCTGTTTTCAGGGGCTCCGGCTACAGAGCTGTCGAGCACGTCCCCAGTTGGTTGATAGGGGGAATGCCCTGGCTATATTCGGGATAGTCAAGTCATAATACGGAAATCTGGCCGCGAATCATTAAGCCAAACAGTGTGGAGAATGCAACACTCCATGCAGTCTAAAGACCGTTCTATATTTCTCTAAGGAGAGCAGACGCACTGAGTGTCGTATAGCAGCTAAATGTCATGTCTTTACCCATTTCTCCCCTTTTCCAGTGGCAATCAAGACTTGCTGCCCGGTTGTCCCTTCCAGCCTTATTTCTTTCTTCTTTTATTTACATTTCTTTAATTTATTAACTTCTCTTTGTCCTAATATAGCTGAAATATTGCTCATTTAACGTTAAACTCGAACTAATCAATTAATCAATCGTGTGTTTTGTTTGTTACGACAACGGAGTTTAAGATAACAAAACCTGTATTCTACTCTTTCATGTATTTATTATATTAAATTATAAAATCTCTAAAATATATTGACTTCTTATGATATTAAATATAGCTGCCTTTTAGTTCGACAATAAGCTTCACATTGAACTGCCCTCGTAGGAAGTTCAGTTATAACGACAACGGGACAAACAACATAAAGTAACAAACAAACAACAATACTAGATATTATAACATTACAAGATAACAAGTAACAATGACATGAAAAAAAAACAAATCAAAATACTAAAAGATGATCAATGCATCCGTGAAAATATGTGTATCACATTTTTGTAATATACGTGTGTTTGTAATGCTCCCCGATAGCTCTGGAACTATAAGAGATACAAATTTGAAACTTGGCACCATACTAGAGTATGATCTGAAGTAACGTACTGTGGATTCGGAGTTTAGGGCAAATTATTGGCGAAAACGAATTGATTAACTTCTCTTCGTCCTAATAATTGAAGAAATCTCGAAAGCCATTTGGGCTAGAAAGTTGAAACTCGGGAATCGACTCACATATTATGTAGCAACTTCACGAGGGGTGTCGGAATTTCGGTTTGACCTCTCAGGGCATGGCCTCTAGGGGATCCAAAAAGGAATAAATCGATTCAGCTGGAACTCCTCTTACACCTTTAATCGCAGAAACCTTGTAATAAGGGTATAAGTAACACTATAAAAGTTGCCTGTGCCGAAGGTTTGGGAATTTTGAAATTTGCCCTCAGGACGGTAAAATGAGCGAAAAAGTACTTCGAGATATCCAGTAATAAGCGAAATCTTCTGAAGTATTCATGTTTGGAAGCTGAAACTTTGTATGCAAATTCTATTATATGCATCTCATTTACTGATGATAGCGGACTTTTGGTATGACCCCTGGGGCCAAAAAATGTAAAACAGTCAGTACTTATCAGAACGACTGGAACTCTATGTATAATTTTGATTTTGTGTTTATATTTTCATGATGAATTATTGGAATTGCTCTTTGAATCCGTTCTAAGCTTTTAGAATTTAGACCCCGGTGCCAAATTTGGTAAATTTCTTGTAAATGTCAAAGACTAATAAATTTTGAAATTCAAACATGGAAGTTTTATAATTTAGCAAATTTTAAATGTAAGGAGCTAATATGAACACTAGGGTTTCAAAAATATGATTCTAATTTTTGTAAATTTCCTGAAACTCTCAAAGACCAAATACTTTTTGGAATTTTACCTAGCAACCATATCTTTTTGATGCCTTATAGTTTTAGTGGTCATTTTCAATGGTCAGATAGCAAAAAACTTTGATTCTAATTTTGGTAAACTTCCTGAAACTCTCAAAGACTCATTATTTTCTGGAATTCTACCTAGCCAGCATATCTTTTTCAGTCATTTAGAGTTATAACGATGAATTTCAACTGTCAGGTTGCAAGAATGTTTTATTCAAATTTTGGTAAATTTCTTAAAAGTCTCAAAGACCAATTACTTTTTGGAATTTTACCAAGCAACCATATCTTTTTTGATGCCTTATAGTTTCAGTGATGATTTTCAATAGTCAGATTGCAAAAATCTTTGATTCTAATTTTGGTAAATTTTCTGAGACTCTCAAAGACCAATTTCTTTTTGGAATTTTACCTAGTAACCATATCTTTTTGATGCCTTAAAGTATCAGTGATCATTTTCAATAGTCAGATTACAAAAATCTTTGATTCTAAGTTTGGTATATTTCCTGAAACTCTCAAAGACCCATTCTTTTTGGAATTCTACCTAGCAATCATATCTTTTTCAGTTCCTTCCAGTAAAAATGACAGTTTTCAACAGTCAGGTTGCAAAAATCTTTGCTTCGAATTTTGATAATTTCCTGAACTTCTCAGAAGCCTGTACTTTTTTGAAATTCTACCTAGCAACGATATCTTTTTGGTGTTTTACGGTAACAGTGATTGTTTCAACAAAAATAAGGCAAAAAGGGGTAGCGGAGAATCTCAATGTTTGATTGGCCTTGTTTCATTAAAACATGTATATTGATGGATCCAGGGGAACGTTTAAAGGGTTAAAATCAAACTCTTTATCGGAAGTTTTTGTTTTTATAACAAAGTAGAATTTTTAACCTTCTTAACGTTTTAAACCGGTCTTCTTGGGATGAATCACCTGTTGCTGTAATTGGAAACTGGTTAACAATTTTACACAAACCTGAAACAAAATGGAAAATACTAGTGTGCTAAAAGAAACTTACAAAAAAATTGTATAAACTTGAGCATAAATCTGCTGAATATCACAGAAAGAAGTCGGTATAATGAGTTGCATAATAAATCCAACAATCAAAAGTGCATTAAGAAAAGAAGAACTAGTGATTAGGAGCAATTTAAATGAAGAGCTATGCTTTAAATAATTTAGAAGGATATGCACGGACAGTGTTAAATACTGATTTATAAGATCATATTGTTCATTTGACCTCTATCAGTTTTTCAACATCTTTGAGTTTATGGTCTTCCAAACGTTTAGATTTTATCTGCATTAAAGAGATATAAGTTGTAGAAATGCGCATATGCAGAAAATGAATTCTTAATAACTTCAATACTATACATACAACCCATCGACTTATGTGTACACTTGTTTGGACCAGCTCAGCGTTCTCTGTCATATTGGATAAGTGGATCTCCAGTGATAACTTAGGTTAGACACATGGACCAATGTCAACGTGCTAATGCTGCTATCTAGGTCGGAATAAGATAACCGTGGGCACATTTTAACAGGGACAACCTGGTTGATGACTATATCTTC
Source organism: Modiolus philippinarum (assembly GCA_002080025.1). Classification (NCBI taxonomy): domain Eukaryota; kingdom Metazoa; phylum Mollusca; class Bivalvia; order Mytilida; family Modiolidae; genus Modiolus; species Modiolus philippinarum. The sequence goes on from MJUU01070512.1 coordinate 191,072, forward strand.
GATGAGGCTTTCTGGAGTAGTTGGTCAACTGGTGGCCCTTATAAAGCCCGATTGCAGAACATCATGAGAAGAATGGAAAATATCAACTATACAGTTACACGGAAGAACAATGGGCGCAATACCCCATTTGGGTAGCTACGGTCTATACCCAATCATCATCATCATCAGCCATCGACTGTCTATGTTCAGAGGAAGAATTATGCACATAAAAGCGTTGCTATCTTGTCTGATTTTTTTAAACTAATTAATTATAAATAAGTGCGTAGTAAAAAGGTTGAAATCATGGCAACTTGTAACTCCAAATATTTGCGGATGAAAAAAAAGTGGAAAATGATTATTTAATCTATATATCAAAACAAGTAAATTTACTGAACTCTATTCCTCTGGTTAAGTATTCAATAATTGAATGCCTATTTCTTTGTTATAGCTAAACATGGCATAGGAGAAGTGAACGAAGTGTTAAATGATCTTAAAAATAAATATGGAGATATATTCAAGATTCGTTTTGGAAAAGATTACATTGTATTTGTGAATCATCCAGAATATGCCAAAACAGTATTTTTAGCACCATATGAAAAGCACGAAAGACTTCCACTTGACATAAGTGTAATATTCGCTGAGAGGACTGGCTTACCAAAGAGCATAACTCTAATGTGAGTAAAAAATGATTTTTTTTCAACATCCTCTACGAGTTTACGTATATTCTCTTTAAATAGTGTCTGCCTTTAGTGCTAAGGATAGGACAATATATCAGATTCTATTTTCTCAAAATTTTTAGTCAAAAGTCAAAAGTTGTATATGAATATTTATATTTTGTTTTAAGAGGATTGCTCTGACTTTTTTTGAAAAGAGGTGTCACATGGATCCGCTTTCTCCCTACCTCTTCATCATTGTTCTTCTGCTATTGTTGTGTTGTTCTTACAAAAATCATCCACACATAGGTGGGATTAAAATTAATGAGTGTATTTTTATGTAGTCAATATGCAGATGATTCATCAATGACAATAGCTGATAATCTAATCTCATTTCAACCTCGGGTGGGGGGGTCACTCCATATATTTTTTGGTAGGGGTGAGCCGCTGGCACATCAGAATCCCCACCCTTATTATATATTTAGGATCTCAAAAATATAAACCTTATCACATAATTTTAGCAGAAAAGTATACCTAATCACAAGTATATCTTGTCATATTTTGAGATGCTTTATTTTCAATATATATGTCAAATGCTAATTGGTATCTTGATTTAGATATATCATGTTGACCTTATCATATAATATAATCTGAAATATCCTATCCTTATCACATATTTTCATCACATTTTAATACCCTTATAATATAATACTTAGTACCAAGCAAGAAAAAAGGTACCGCGGGTCATCCATCACACATTGGAAGTGATAAATGAATATGAAGAAGGGAACAAAAATCATTTAGTTATTCTCTGAAAATGTCATGGGTCAATAAATTACCATAGAATATTTTGATCTTCAATAAATTAGAAAAATTTAGAGGTGAGAAGATTTTTATTGAATAAAACTGGTATTCTACATTTGAATCATTTTTTAAGGTATTTTGTTAAAATTAGATAAAACTTAATGAGTCACATATTCAATAGCAACCAACATCTCTTGAGCAAATCACTTCGGTTTGACAATAAAATTCAAACCAATAAAAAAATTGGTTTCATTCAGAGATGTGATGTGAGAAAGATGCATTTTTATGAATGATTTGTTAGATGGTAATTGTTAATTTTTTTAATTAATTTAAACAAAATTTCAATGTACACTTTTCTTTCTTTCCTTGAATTCTATCTTATCATATATTCAATTCAAAAGGAATGGAAGGAAAGGATAAAAAAACGAAACCAAACTGGGAACGATTGTAAATGAAATGCTAAATAAAATAAAAATTAATCCCAAAACTCATAAATTTATAATAGCTTCTTTGTAAAATATTTTGCAGATTACCTTTGAAAACTAAAGTAAATGGGATATACACCTTAATATATCTATAGATGACTGGGGTTATAATTTCAACCTACCATATACGGTTACAAAAAATAATAAACTTATTGAGTTGCAGTTCAAGCTTTTACAAAGAATCATTGCAACTCCTTTCTTTTGTGTGTTTTGTGGGCATGTGGTGTCTTTGGTCTTCCGTCTTCTGGTGTTCTTGCTTTTGCCTTGTCTCTGGACTTTGATTTATGTAATTTTGTGTTTTGTTCCTTCGGTATTCTACTGCCGTTGTTTTCTATTTCTATGTAAACTAAGAGAAACCGAAGTTTGCAGTTTTTGTGGAGAATCAAAGGAAATTATTCTAAACCTTTTTTCGACCTGCAACATTGTTAAAATATTATTTTTATTTAGTAATTTTTTCATTAAAACGGAGTCAAATTTCCGAATAACCCAAGAGAAATAATACTTGAATGTGACCCTTAATTTTCTGATCTCGCTGTGGATAATATCTTATTAATTGTCATTTTTTTTTTTTTTTTAATTGTAAACATTAGAATAAAAAGACAAAATTGAAAGTGGTATTTGAAACAATTAAAAAGGAAATTAATATAGATAAAATGTCCAATCTGCAAAAGCGGAGCAAAGAACTGAGAAATGGAGAGTCGTGTCAGCTGCACTTTGGGAAGGAGAAACTTAACTGTACTTCGGACATATTAATATTTATCTTTCTGTTTATACTAATTATGTTAATGTTTNCTTATTAATTGTCATTTTTTTTTTTATTTTTAATTGTAAACATTAGAATAAAAAGACAAAATTGAAAGTGGTATTTGAAACAATTAAAAAGGAAATTAATATAGATAAAATGTCCAATATGCAAAAACGGAGCAAAGAACTGAGAAATGGAGAGTCGTGTCAGCTGCACTTTGGGAAGGAGAAACTTAACTGTACTTCGGACATATTAATATTTATCTTTCTGTTTATACTAATTATGTTAATGTTTTCAAAGAAATGAAGGAAAATTATGAAAAAGACTGGCATGTAGTTTTAATGAAGATTGGAAATGTTGGCTGCAAGCTATAGAAACGGCATTGATATACTTCGATATTGTAACTTAGTATATTGTATATAAGCGCTTTCAACGATTTCTCACATATGTTGTCTTGAAGCACTACGACATATCGATACTGTCAGTTCGATTAGGATATGCTTTAAAAAATAAATATCTGCTCTTTCGACAAGATTTCAGAATGCTTGAGTAACGAAATATCTATATCTTCAGTAAAAAGGATTGTTGTGGAACGAAGAATTTTAATTGTATTTCTGTCCACATATACGTGTCTATTGACATGAACGAAGCCTATTGAACTACCTGCTTCAGCATATTTGCATGCACTTTGATGTTATGAATTTACAGAAAAGTTTCTTCACTAATACTTATATCCTTGTACTCAGAATGACTTCATTTGTTGGTGAAATTATGTTACAAACGTTCTTGTTACTGTTAATTTTGTAGAAATGGCCAGGAATGGGCGGAACGTAGGAAACCAACACAAGAAAAAATGTTACGACCAGCCGTCGTTGCAACATATGTACCATTGATAGAACAAGTCACAAATGATTTCGTCCAGAAATTACGGAAAAGGGAGAAAATTGATGATCTTTTAGATGAGTTAACTAATTATACAACAGAGAGTAAGTAACAGTTTAGATTTTAATCCATGTCTTTTTCTCAGCAACTGTAAACGCTGGACCGGCAATTTTAATTGCTACATCTAAGTGGTTGCATACAATTTCTGTACATGTCGTAACTTAATTATAAGACGAAACTTACCCTCTGTGATTCTTGCATTGACAAAAATGTCCATTATTCACGCAAGATGTTTCCTGGACTTTTGAACACTGTACTAAATGACTTTACCTTCTTATTTGTGCAATATATACAATTTGAAATTCTAAATAATTAGTTGTAGGTAGAACACAAGAATCTGTAGATCCTACCTCATTACTGTGTAGATTTGTCAGCTTCTGAAGACTTTCTGTATTTGTAGATATCCAGATAATTCAGTAATGAAGGGATATGGAGTAAAAGCAAATGAGACAAAATCTCTACAAATACAAGCAATAGAAACGCCTTTGTCGTTCTTCTTCGTCTTGAAGTCACCATGATACCTTAAACAATTAGCTAAGCTCATACCTCATAGTAAGTTCCAGACTGCCCCTAGCACCGGTTGAGCGGAATTCGTTGCTAGATGTCGAGCAACGCTACATCCATTTGCGGGATCGTCAGCAAACACTAAATCAATTGGCAAAGTGTTCTTACAATTGCTGTCATCCGTTGCTCGACTAAATGATCAATAGAAGCAAAACACAACACCCAAACAACCACAGGGCACTCGTCGATTCAATAGTAAGAAAACTTGGCATAATAAAATTATGAGATATGGACACAATAATCAGGTGGTCAGAATGAAAATTTTAAATACGAAAAAATGAAATGCCAAAATTTGAATTCATGTGAGAAATTCTCTCAAGAACAAATACACCATAACTGAAATGTATATATAGTCTCTAACATTGTTTCCAGTTTATTACGTATATTTCTCACATCGAGATAGTTNAATTTTCACATTTTAAAGTTCGAGGTTTACCCGAGAACTTTAAAATGTGAAAATTTAACTATCGAAATGTGAGAAATTATCGTAATAAACCAGAAAACAATGTTAGAGATTGTTTCTCTAATTTCTACTCAATTTATTTGAAGTAAAGCGATCTCCATAGTCTCCAGTCTCAAGTATGCCGCCATTTTCTTGCTATCATCGTTGCTATGTGTATCATTGCGCCATTCATTGAAAGGGGTGTTGAATATAATATTTTTGATAAAAATGTCATATTATCAATAAATTGAGTTATCGTAGTCATAAAAATGCAAATACCGTTTCCCTAGACAATGCTGGAGGTGTTAATTTCATCAACATCCTGTTGCACTATTTCTAGAAACTGACACGAGATATTTACATGATTGACCAATCGCCAACTGAGATCAAATAATAACTATGTTGATTATCATTTCGATAACCAACTAGTCAGGAGGTGTTTATATTTGCTAGACATTAGAGAAATAGAGCATACATCTCTCTCGCGTGGATTTTTTTTTACGAACTCTACACTGCAGGAGAGACAAACTCCAGTCTGAAATAAGCAATGAAGGGAAATAGAGTAAAAGCTAATGAGACAAAACTTTACAAATATACGAGAAAAGAAGTTCTTCATCTTGAAATCACCACGGGGCATTCAACATTGAGCTTTGTTCATACCTCATAGTAAGTTCAAGACGGTCCCTAGCACCGGTTTGAGCGGAATATATTGTTAGATGTCGAGCAACGCTTCATCCATGTTCTTTGATTCATGGATGCTGGATCGACAAAAACATAAAACCAACTGGTAATGTGTTTTATCAATTGCTTTCATCTGTTGCCCGAGAAAAAGACCAAAAGAAGACGAGCACAATAACCAAACAACGACAGGTTATTTTGTTGTTGTGTTTGTAAATCTGCATAAATTATTGAGACTTTGTTTATTATCGTTTTTAGGCGTTGGAATGTTGTGTTTTAACAAGCGTCTTGGTTGTCTTGACGACGGAGCTAATAACGAAACAGCAGTATGTGTACGGAAGCTTTTCCAACTGGCCCATGAGGCTTTGTTCAACAAGCCGTTAAAGACATATTTATATTTCCGCACGAAGTTCTATCAGCAGTTTGAAGAGATTAATCTTAAGTTTGTAGAGTAAGTAGTTTACTTTTGTTCACTTTATATAAATGGTTACGACAGACTACACTCGGATGTGTATTTTGTTATTGATAAAAGTTTGGAATATTTTGCGAAACCAGATTTGGGGTATCAGTTCAGTACTTCGGTGCTGACCTGAAAGCCGATTATTTTTGGAAACCTGCAATATCTAAATTTTCGTAAATTTTGTTGAAAACTAAGGAGTATGTTATATATATAGCACCGCTCTTACGAATTAAAATATTAAATGCACGAAAACCGCGTAGCGGTTTGAGGGCAATAAATATTTTAATGAGTAAGGCGGTGCTATATATGATTTGTAATATGACCAATGAAAAACGTTTTACCGAGAGTGCGTTAAATATGCTAATGATTTTTAACATGAATGACAGGTAACAATCACCGCGGCCCTAAATGTACAATGAGCACGTGATTTAAAACGACTACACATTTCAAGAGGTACTGTTGCGTTGCAGTTTGTAAGGTAATTATGTGTTTTATTTTTGTTTTTTTTTCTTCACACACGTACGTACCTTGTTTGGAGTAATATACTGCACCTTTTTTTTTCCACCCGCTCAATTTACATCTATGTATTTGAAAAAAATCATAGCAACCCCCTCCCCCAATTTCCAGAAAATCTAATGCTGCTTTTACTCATGTATACATAATAGGTATTTTGTAGATCCAACACAAAACGTTTCTGAAACAAAAAAAANCTTTT
>MJUU01070512.1:213202-244275 GCA_002080025.1 Modiolus philippinarum
TTACCGTTTGACGAACGCGAAACGGATTGCTGACGGGACGCGAACGGATTGCTGACGGGAACGTGACTGGACGGGACTGGACGAATCGATTCACGTCCATAACAGTTCACGTCCAGGTACTTGTCATTTGACGAATACAATTCGTCAATTGACGAGAGAGGACTCGTCATTTGTTTAATGATATGCAAAAAAATCAATAAATTAATAGATAATTGAAATTTTCCAATGAAACGAAACGAATTCAATCGTGATAACCCTTTAACATTGACATTGACTGGGAACAGTTTATACTTTAGTTTGATATAAAAGAATGCATTAATTGAAAATCAAAAGTAAAATTTCCCTTATTTTGTTAAGAACTCCACGAAAATGAAGAAAATGATAAAAAAAAATATCAATCAATTTTAATCGAATATCCGGGAATTTAATGATCATTTTTGTCATTTCAAATAGACTGGTCAGAGGAAAACTTTCCTTTTACAAATTATTTTGTTAAAAATCCATGAAAACGTGAAAAAAGATCACTTGAAATTCTTCATTTAGTCATTACAAATGTACCCGTCAATGCGGAACTTTTAAATATTATTTTCTTAAAAATTCCATGAAAATGAAGAACTTCATTTCAGTCATCAAATATACACCGGTCAGTGTGAAACTTTCCTATTACATATTATTTTGTAAAAAATTCCATGAAAATGAAAAAAATGTAGAACAAAATTACTTATAAATCTTCATTTTAGTCATTACATATACACCGGTCAGTGTGAAACTTTCCTTTTACATATTATTTTGTTAAAAATTCCATGAAAATGAATAAATGTAGAAAAAAATTACTTATGAATCTTCATTTTAGTGATTACATATACAACTGTCAATGCGAAACATTCCTTTTACACATTATTTTGTTAAAAATTCCATGAAAATGAAAAATGTGATAAAAAATTACTTACGAATCTTCATTTTAGTGATTACATATACACCGGTCAATGCGAAACTTTCCTTTTACACAATATTTTGATAAAAATTCCATGAAAATGAAAAAATGTAATGAAAAATTACTTATGAATCTTCATTTTAGTGATTACAAATACATAGGTCAATACGAAACATTCCTTTTACACATTATTTTGTTAAAAATTCAATGAAAATGAAAAAATGTGAAAAAAAAAATGACTTACGAATCTTCATTTTAGTCATTTCATCTACACCGGTCAATGCGAAACTTTCCTTTTACACATTATTTTATAAAAATTCCAATATAATGAAAAAATGTGATAAAAATTACTTATGAATCTTCATTTTAGTCATTACATATACACCAATCAATGCGAAACTTTCCTTTTACACATTATTTTGTTAAAAATTCCATTATAATGAAAAAATGTGATAAAAAATGACTTATGAATCTTCATTTCAGTGATTACAAATACATTGGTCAATGTGAAACTTTCCTTTTATACATTATTTAGATAAAAATTCCATAAAAATAAAAAATGTGATAAAAAATGACTTATGAATCTTCATTTTAGTCATTACATATACACCGGTCAATGCGAAACTTTCCTTTTACACAATATTTTGATAAAAATTCCATGAAAATAAAAAAATGTAATGAAAGATTACTTATGAATCTTCATTTTAGTGATTACAAATACATCGGTCAATACGAAACATTCCTTTTACACATTATTTTGTTAAAAATTCCATAAAAATGAAAAAATGTGAAAAAAAATGACTTACAAATCTTCATTTTAGTCATTTCATATACACCAGTCAATGCGAAACTTTCCTTTTACGCATTATTTTATAAAAATTCCAATATAATGAAAAAATGTGATAAAAATGACTTATGAATCTTCATTAAAGTCATTACATATATACCATTCAATGCAAAACATTCCTTTACAAGATTATTTTGTTAAAAATTCCTTGAAAATGAAAAAAATGTAATAAAAAATTACTTATGAATCTTCATTTTTTTCATTACATATACACCGGTCAGTGAGGAACTTTCCTTTTATACATTATTTTGTTAAAAATTCCAAGAAAATGAAAAAATGTGATAAAAAATGACTTATGAATCTTCATTTCAGTGATTACAAATACATTGGTCAATGTGAAACTTTCCTTTTATACATTATTTGGATAAAAATTCCATAAAAATAAAAAATGTGATAAAAAATGACTTATGAATCTTCATTTTAGTCGTTACATATACACCGGTCAATGCGAAACTTTCCTTTTACACAATATTTTGATAAAAATTCCATGAAAATAAAAAAATGTAATGAAAGAATACTTATGAATCTTCATTTTAGTGATTACAAATACATCGGTCAATACAAACATTCCTTTTACACATTATTTTGTTAAAAATTCCATAAAAATGAAAAAATGTGAAAAAAAAAATGACTTACGAATCTTCATTTTAGTCATTTCATATACACCAGTCAATGCGAAACTTTCCTTTTACACATTATTTTATAAAAATTCCAATATAATGAAAAAATGTGATAAAAATGACTTATGAATCTTCATTAAAGTCATTACATATATACCATTCAATGCAAAACATTCCTTTACAAGATTATTTTGTTAAAAATTCCTTGAAAATGAAAAAAATGTAATAAAAAATTACTTATGAATCTTCATTTCTTTCATTACATATACACCGGTCAGTGCAAAACTTTCCTTTTGCATATTATTTTGTTAAAAATTCCATGATAATGGAAAAATGTGATAAAAAATGAATTATGAATCTTCATTTTAGTCATTACATATACACCAGTCAATGCAAAACTTTCCTTTTACACATTATTTTAATAAAAATTCCAATATAATGAAAAAATGTGATAAAAAATGACTTATGAATCTTCATTTTAGTCATTACATATACACCGATCAATGCGAAACTTTCCTCTTACACATTATTTTGTTAAAAATTCCATTATAATAAAAAAATGTGATAAAAAATTACTTATGAATCTTCATTTAAGTCATTACATATATACTGGACAGTGAGGAACTTTCCTTTTATACATTATTTTGTTAAAAATTCCATGAAAATGAAGAATGTGATAAAAAATTACTTATGAATCTTCATTAAAGTCATTACATATATACCGTTCAGTGCAAAACATTCCTTTACAAGATTATTTTGTTAAAAATTCCATGAAAATGAAAAAAATGTAATAAAAAATTACTTATGAATCTTCATTTTTTTTCATTAAATATGTACCGGTCAGTGCAAAACTTTCCTTTTGCATATTATTTTGTTAAAAATTCCATGATAATGAAAAAATGTGATAGAAAATTACTTATGAATCTTCATTTAAGTCATAAAATATATACTGGTCAATGCAAAACTTTCCTTTACAACATGATATGTCAAATATGCCATGAGAATGAAAAAATGTAGAAAAAAATTAATTATGAATCTTCATTTTAGTCATTACATATATACTGGTCAGTGCGAAACTTTCTTTTTACATATTATTTTGTTAAAAATTCCATGAAAATGAAAAAATGTATAAAAAATACTTATGGATCTTCATTTTAGTCATTAAATATGCACCGGTTAGTGCGAAACTTTTCTTTTACACATTATAAAGTTTGTTAAAAAAATCCATGAAAATGAAAAAAATATGTGATAAAAAATTTCTATTTGGAAATCTACCAGCCAGTGAAAACTTTTTCTAAAAATGAATAATTAAAAGTTAGTCATTACAAATGCACCGATCAGTGAGGAATTTTCCCTTTACACGTTATTTCATTTAAACTCGATGAAAATGGCAAATTTGGATGAATAACACCCGTCAATGCAGCAGTTCCTTTCGACCTTTATTTTATTATAGACTCTATGAAAATGAAAAAAATATGAGTGCAATTATTTATTAATAGCAAAAAGATTCATCTGTTGCGATGATCGATGTACCGATCGTGTATACACTGAGTGAAACGAATCTATATTTCACAAAATCTTTAACCCGAGACATCACGTGATATATGGACGAATCTGGACTAGTCTGGGATCCTGACTCAATATTCTCTTTACCGTAAGCGGCTTCCGGTTCGAATATAGAGTCAGGTCACCAGCATTGAATCCGATTCAAATTTGAATCGGATTTCAACACTCGGAATGTCTCTAAATTTACGTAGGATCTGACGTCATGTATTGTTTTTCCGAAATATAGGTACGTGACGCAATATCCGGTGTTAATGTAAACAAACACAGCTGATTGAGATGAACTTGGTTTTAAAATGGATTTCTGTGCTACTTATGGCAATATCTTAGAAAAAACGATTAATCGATTCAATAGCTGTACAAAAAAGCAGTCGGCTGTTTTATTTAAATTATATACAGTCTATCTTGATGCAGTTGAAAGAAACGCGCGAAATGAAAGTTCAATTTTTTGTAATCAAGATGGCGATTTACACAGCCAATCAAATTTGGTAAGGGATTGCTGATGACCTGGGGTTATATTTGAAGTGAAGCTTGCGTAAAGGAAAATATTTTCCCAGGGTACCAGGTTAGAATCTGGACGCGAGTTGGACGAATAGGGATCTCGTCATCCGTCACGTTTCACGTCAATTGACGGGTTGGACGAATAACAAGTCGTCACGTTAATTGACTGATCGCTGACTGACCGGTTGACTGATCGTTTTTGGATTAGTGTCTATCCAAAGGATAGAATTCTATCCTATGTTACGACCCAGGTGACCAACCTCACGCAATCAAACATTAGTGATCATACCCATGCTAAAAGAATCCTTTTCCGGAAACCTCGTACACATCTTTCTGATCTCATAAAAACTCTGACACTCAATAGTCTATTTTCATTGAACATTAATTTGATTGCCCGAACTTTTCAACACTTAAATGGTGCCCGAATTCGTTAATTAATCACACAATGAATTTCCAATTCATAAAATTTTGTGTGTAGATGTATGAATACGGAAGACCGAGGCCTGTTTTACATTTGTATGGATGGCGTAAACGTACTTCCCAGGAACCGTCAATGAAACGATGTGGCTGTTTTGAAATAAATCATAAAAGAACAACGCATTGGAAATAAATGAAATTCATTAGCCGTCGATAACAACAGTCCATTATTTACAATCTACGGAAGACGTAATGTTTGTTTACATTTCTAGTTATCAATGAATGGAAAAGTACGGCTGTTCCACGTTGGCTGTTCCATTATACTTGTTGCGATTGTCATTTTGCAGTGTCTTCTCCGAGGTCCGCGTTCGGTATAGAATAGAATAGAATAGAATATGCTTTATTATAAACCAATCAAGGGTCCATTGAGGATATGATGACAAAACATAACCAAAATAATGTATTCATACATGCAATGGCCGACTCGAAACAAAATACTGAAGAAGTCGTACACACAGTCGTTATTTCACATCGAGGCATGTCAGACGAGTTCATTTACGTCATTTAATTGATAAATAAAGAAGAAAAAAATATCCTGGACCCAAGTGCCTGTGGTCGTACATCGGTAAATACAAAGTATTTACCTGGAAACAGTTGTCAAGGTGCATATTCTGAAACAGACGATATTTTGCAACGATCGGGGTTGGAATTGACTAAATTCGAAATAGGATCAGGCAGGGGTGTTGATCTGTTGATTTCCGTTCGTCCAACAAATGTTCAGTCCGGGGTGTTGCGTGTTAATTGCCGTTGATCAGAGTTTGGTCAAACAAAACTTGATATAATGTCATTTGAGAATTTACAATGCATAACAGTCATTTTTCAATTGCATGAGAATGTATATCATAGCGCGAATTGAGATGCATTGTTGCACAAAGAACTTGGCACAGAGTCTTCGTGTGTTTCTTGGACGAATTATTATCTCCATAAAGAGCAGGGTATTGCATTTGCTGCTCAGGTCCTGCCAGCTTTTGCGTCTTATCAGCATTCACAAACCTTTCATTCAGGTCTCTTCTTTAGAATTAAATTTCAAACTGTACTTGATCAAGATGGTGCTGTCATTGTTTAGTCTATGTTTAGTGTACCAGACAAATCGAAAACCCCAGAGGCCTTGCAGGACATTCGGTCAGGCAAATAAGGAAAAACTGCCAGACCAAAGATAAATTTACAGGACCTACAGTTTCGTCGCATATAGGAAATGTCAGATTTATGCCTAACATTCGGTCCTGCAGGCTGATAATTTTTGCCAGACCGACTCAAGTTTTGCCTGATTTGTCCTTCGGTCAGGCAGTTTTCAATATGTCTGGTGTACAGCAGGGAACCCATAATATGTAATAGGTTTCTGGTATAAAATCAAAATTCTTCGAATATTTGTCTCTAATGGTTTGATTGCCATTGATTGGCTGGTGTCATCAAATGAAGATGGCCACCAGTAAATACTTGCTGACTGTCAGAAAGGCATGTTCTTCATGAGCAAAACATGGTTTTTGTACCTTTCTTGGTTTTGATATCATCATTGTAATTAGACCCATAGTAATAAATGAGTAATTATGCATGACATAGACAGGCAATTATTCATATCATACATGGACAGTGTACATAAAATATCGATAGATACTGATCATTGCCATCATAGACACTAATCCACCAGTCCCTTTGGGACTTTGATTTCTGTAAGGGCTACATTGCACAGTACTGTAAACCACTAAAGCAAATTCAACCAAACTTTACAGGAATGATGTATGGAAAGTCCTTAATAAATATTGCTCATTTCGCTCTGAAACAATAAAAAACATGGCCACCAGTGCGGAACATATTTTAACATTGGACCTTATTGGAAAAAACACATTTTCATTTTCTCCTCTGGAACCACTGAAACAAATTCAACCAAACTTTACAGGAATGATGTATGGAAGGTACTTTACAAAAATTTCTGATTTCATATAGATCCGACAAAAACATGTCCTCCAGTACAGAGCATAGTTTAACATTGGAGAACGGTATGAGAAAACCACCCATTTCATCATCTTCTCTGAAACTATTTAAGCAAATTTAACTAAATGCATAGAAATTCCTCTTAACAATTACTGATTTCAATAGGATCAGATAAAAACCTGTGTGCTAATGGAGAACATTGCTAAACATTAGACCCCATTAGTAAAAAACTTTATTTTTGGTCATGCATGGCATAGAAGCATTTTGTCAGGTGAACGATACAGGCTCAGTCTCTGGGCCTCTAGTTGAATTTTGGTAGGAATAACTAAATACCGAAGTCACTGTGAATTTTGATTCTGCATATGCGCATTTCGACAACCTATGTCTCTTCAGTGCAGATTCACAAATAATTTATGGGAAAATAATACTCAAATTGCATACTGTTACCCCTTTTCTAGAACCACAATAGAACCCAAATTTAAAGGCACCATTTTCGTAGGCTGCATCCGATAGTTGAATGGGCTTTTCTGACAAGGGGTTCCGGCAGAATACAGCATTCCTTGAGAGGAACCCCCAATTCAACATCTTACCTCATTGTAGTATACGGCATACAAAACATATGTTATAGATATACAAATACCTATGTAGCTTTAAAATTGTATAATAAAACGGGCTGTTACATCAATATTGATTAAATCATCTCACCCACTTTGTACTTCATTTTCAGGTTCTGGTTGAGGTAAATAATTTTTCGCCTTCTTCAAAGAACGAACACAATTACAAAAACAGAATAACAGTAAACACGTACATTGGCCGAGAACTACAATCACATGCACAAGTCTTTAAAGTGTCTCTTCTTATGCTAACTCGTTCAAGCCTCTTAAGATTCCTTTTAAGTGCGGAAAGTTCTGTGTGACTTTTTGTGTCTACTACCCCGGCGTCTGCTTGTCGTGTTAGTCCAACCATATTGAAATTACTCTCTTTTATTCGTTTTCGGTTGTTTCAATATGAGACTGTTTTGTACAATTCATTTTGAAATGAATAATGGCGGCTTCTGTCCAAACTACAGAATGTAAAACGCATTTTGATCGGATTTAACCAATCATATCCGCTCGAAACTCTGTTCATCCTAGTTTTCGCCATCAAAACCTAGGTTTCCCTCTGAGAAACCTAGTTTTGATACCAAAATCTAGGTTCCCCATGGAAACTCGGTCCTAGTCTTTTAAAGAGACCAAGTTTTCTCCAGAAAAACCATGTTATCACTAATTATGCTCACTTGGGGGTTCCAGTTATCCTAACCAACGATGCATCATCTTATAGAACACTGAGGCGAATTCTGATATTATTGACTACATTATAAGCTCCACAGGATTTACCATTCACACTTAATATAGAAGTGATATATATTTTAGGAGCAAGTAATTATCAATAACAGATCGATGGCCATTGACGAACGGTTCTTTCCGAGACCAAAAGAGTTCATACCAGAGAGATGGTTACGGGAGACTTCTGGGGAAATGGATGCTAAACAGCATCCTTTTGCTTCAAAGCCTTTTGGTTTTGGGGCAAGATCTTGTCTTGGACAAAGGTTTGCTGAAAATGAAATCTACATAGCTGTTACTAAGGTAATCCTTCATATTTAAAAGAATGAAATGCTACTAAAACTGGTTAAAAAACTTCAGATACTCATATACACAAGCAATAATATAATAAGACTCAAGTTTATCTCTATCCTTGTTAAAGGTTTCATATCAAACAACTCGTTCGTAATACAATGTTTCAAATAACAAAATACCGAAGTTACTGTTAATTTATTTTCTGCGTATACACATTTCGACAACTTATGTCTCATCAGTGCAGATAAAACCAAACCATTTGGAAATCCATTCACCAAAAACGTGTAAAAGCTGATAGAGAACAAAAAACCAAAAGGATCTAAATAGAAAAGCCAAATTTAGAAGTCAGGTTGTGCAAATTTGAAATTGATAAATGTTGTTAACTATTTAAATAACCTTTTTCATGTTCAATGATACGATTTTGTATGCTTTATAGCTAATAATGACGTAGGGAAATTTGAAATATAAGAGAATATAAGGATATATATCTTAAAACGTTGTTTCTTTTGAAGTGCAGCTTTACACGACATTCACCACAAAGTGTGAAACGGAGACATCACTTACCAATCACAAGCACATACTTTATCTTTGTTGAATTTCGTATGTAAAACAATGGATCTTATCTAGAAATGTTTTTGCTTTTTCAGCTTATACAAAACTTCGAAATATCCATGTCACCAGGTGTAACGGAAATTAAGTCAACCTTAAAGCTCTTCACTACTCCAATAGAAAAGGTGACAATTGCTTTAGAAAAGCGTCAAAAGGGCTAACAATATATATCATGGTACAGAACAACATTACATCTTTATGATTTGTATCAATTCAGTTTAATTACTTCATAAATTGTTCAATACTTTTGTACTGTTTAACTGAATTTGTTATGTTTAATTGTACAAATACATGTTCAGTATACATTATGTTTATAAGAACATAATTATCATACTATACCGGAGTTGACAAACGTATGTCAGCAGTGACAAACTACTTGCATGAAAAGAGAGGTACATTACTGGTTGAGGCACAAACAGAGACCTCATTTGGTTGGTCTGGTTATAACATTACGCTATGAAGATTAAACGTATCCTAATTGGTTCCTATAACCAAACTTTTGCAGACTAGCGTGTATCTATAGAAATTACAAAGCAAAGGGATAAATTTAGACAACGATCTAATGACATTTAGATTTGGCAAGAGATTATAATCAACATTAGGGCATTGAAAGATGAAATTCATTTCCATGCTTTGAAGATTTCTGAAAATCAATATCACGAAAATGATAAAGACAGTAAGCAACACGACTTAAATCAAGGTGTTGTATCGAATTCCCGTTTTCAAGAAAACTTGAATAAAGTATGAAAATTCATCTTATTTTCATTTTCTTTTCACAAATAATAAAGCTTTGTTAAGATATAAAGTGTTTCTAGGTTAATTCGATACTTGAATTGTATCTCTTTGTGAGCAGCTGATTAACTTCTTTTAGTTTAAAAATAACTATATGATCAGTATACATAGGAGGTAATTAAGGGGGGGTCAATTAAACGAACAAAACAACATGACATTTTCATGATTTGTATCCATTCTGTTTCATTGTTTTATATTTTGAAGTGTTTTGTAATGTACCACTTTATGCGTTTTACATGTTTAATTAAATAATATGTTACAAAATTAAATTTCATGAATTTGTCATCCTTTACCTCGACAGTGAGTGTCTTATAAGAAGC
The DNA here is from genome assembly GCA_002080025.1 of Modiolus philippinarum. NCBI lineage: Eukaryota > Metazoa > Mollusca > Bivalvia > Mytilida > Modiolidae > Modiolus > Modiolus philippinarum. Next base: position 223,414 of record MJUU01070512.1, read on the forward strand.
AGGAGATGTTTACTCTACCGCTGCACCTGATCTCATCCATGGTTTTTATTGGGTCCGTGTTGTTCATTTTTGAATAATTATGTGTGTGTCTTCTTTTTTTCTTTTATGTGTCATGCACATGTTATGTCTATTTTGTTTATCCGACGTTGCCGTTATCCTTGGATTGTTCGTTTTAGACTGACGGTTTCAGTATACTTGTCTATTTCTCCATGAAATCAAATGCATCTTTCTTAAAATGAACACAGTGTTTTGTAATGTACCACTTTATGCGTTTTACATGTTTAATTAAATAATATGTTACAAAATTAAATTTCATGAATTTGTCATCCTTTACCTCGACAGTGAGTGTCTTATAAGAAGCAGGAGATGTTTACTCTACCGCTGCACCTGATCTCATCCATGGGTTTTATTGGGTCCGTGTTGTTCATTTTTGAATAATTATGTGTGTGTCTTCTTTTTTTCTTTTATGTGTCATGCACATGTTATGTCTTTTTTGTTTATCCGACGTTGCCGTTATCCTTAGATTGTTCGTTTTAGACTGACGGTTTCAGTATACTTGTCTATTTCTCCATGAAATCAAATGCATCTTTCTTAAAATGAACACAGTTATAGGTGTATTGTGTATTTGGACGTGCATGTACTAACACTTTTGAGTCCAAACATTTCCTTTGTTTGTCAATATTGAAATTGGAGAATCTTGTGTTGGAAGTGACTATTTATGAAGGGAATACAATCTCCGTTTGTGCATTGACAATTTTGTTTGCATCCTCAAGACTTCTAAAAATCACTACAACGAAAATGACATCAGGCAATATGGCTTACAGCAAGGTGATTAGTGGAATTCTCGCCTCCGCTAAACAACTTAAACAATAAAGGTACAGAATATGAATGATATTCAAACGTAAGATACATTCATTTCATAAAAATCAAAGCGTATGTTTTAGAGGAAATGCGCTGACAAATTTTTTCCCCTTTCTCAAGAAGCATTTTAAGACAAATTATCTCCCCTTTAACATTTTCGACAGCCGCAATATTACGAAATGTTACACAGTTGTTGTATACCACGAATGAACCTTGTCATCGCATGTCCTTTTAAACGGGTACTTGATTTTTGATGAAATGTTACACAGTTGTAGTATACCACCTGAAAATATGTATGAAATAATATGGTTGCTGTCTAAAATATCGAAGAGGAGATAATTCGTCTTTGAATATTTTATGGAGAAAGGAGAGAGGTATATCATGGTGTCCATACTTGTATTGTGTCCATATTTGTACCTTGTCAACAACTGTATTGAATCCACATACACTTAAATTTGCACTTGCCATATTGATAACTAAATACTTTGAACCGAGAAATTTCGCGGTTGTCTAGATAAGTTTCATTTTGCACAGTCTTGAATTCGCGGTTCTCGGTCAATCTACTAAATCATCGCATTGCATTAGAATATGCGGGAGTTTTATTTTCGCGCATTATTCATTCAAAAATAGCGAAAATAAAACTGCCTGCTTACAGTACCGAAGTTACTGTTCATTTAGTTTCTGCATATGTGCATTTCGACAACTAATGTATTTGTCTCCTCAGTAAAGATCATATGAAAACATTTGGAAATCAATATACCGAAATTTGATAAAAGCTGATAGAGAACAAACTAACATTAAAACCAAAATCAGCCAAGGACAGAGCTCCGTAGTTTTGAACAAAATTTTGTTAACTTTAGATATGGCAAGTTTCAAAATAAAATTGGTTTTCGGGCCAGCACAGAAGGCCTGGCTACTGGGTTTGTGAATACCCCCGGGGACTAACAGTGCACCAGCAGAGGCATCGACCCAGAGGTAATGATGAACAGAATAGGATCCTTTTGTAGTTCTATATACGAATACCCTTTTCCCATCATCAGTTACTAGTATCTTAACTGTATTATTAAACCCCCGCTTCGAAGGAGGGGGTATACTCTTTTACCTCTGTCCGTCCGTCACAAATATTTTCGTCGCATTTTTCTATGCACCTGCATATCACAGCCACTTGATACTTGGTATGTAGCTTCAGTATGGGGTCCTTTACCACACCTCTCCTTTTTGGCCATATGGAATCATGGAATCATCAATTCTTGTTTACAGACTTCGAGCGTTTTTTACTTTTCATTTTCAATATAGAACTTTTTCGTCACAATTTTGTCAGCAACTGCACATGACAGCCACTTGATATTTGGTATACTACGTAAGTATGATTTTCTTTACTGCGTCTCCTCTTTTCAGCCATATTGGATCACCACTTCCTGTTTACCGACTTTGTGCGTTTTTTTACTTTTCATTTTCAAAATTTTATTTTTTTTTCACACTTTTCTCAACAACTGCGCATGACAGCCACATGATATTTGGTATGCTGATTCAGTATGAGGTCCTGTACTGCGTCTCCCCTTTTCAGCCATATCGAATCACCACTCTCTGTTTACCGACTTTGTGTGTTTTCAATTTTCATTTTCAATATAGGACTTTTTTGTCACACTTTTTCTCAGCAACTGTACATGACAGCCACTTGATATTTGGTATGGTGCTTTATCATGAGGTCCTTTACTGTGCCTTCCCTTTTCAGCCATATTGGATTACCACTTCCTGTTTACCGATTTGTGCGTTTTTTACTTTTCATTTTCAAAATTGGACTTTTTCGTCACACTTTTCTCAACAACTGCGCATGACAGTCACATGATATTTGGTATGCTGCTTCAGTATGAGGACTTATACTGCGTCTCCCCTTTTCAGTCATATTGGATCACCACTTCCTGTTTAGCGACTTTGTGTGTTCTTTATTTTTCATTTTCAAAATTGGACTTTTTCGTCACACTTGTCTCAACAACTGCGCCAGACAGCCACTTAATATTTGGTATGCTGCTTCAGTATGAGGCCTTATACTGGGTCTGCCCTTTTCAGCCATATAGAATCACCACTTCCTATTTAACTGTTTGTGCGTTTTTCCTTTTCATTTCCCAAAGTGGACTTTTTCGTCACACTTTTTTCTCTGCAACTGTGTAAATGCTTGTATTGTTCCACACTTGTACTGTGTCCACACCTATATTTTGTCCACACACACTTAATTTTGCTCTTGCCATACTGATACAGGGTTCAATGAGCGGGGGTATAACTGGCGGCCATTCGGCGACAGCTCTTGTTTATTCCCTTTTTCCACATAATTGTAACTCCCCGGAACTTCGTTTCATGAAAATATTAAAATCAGGATCGTTGTCATCATCGACACTCTTTGCTATATAATAATTATAAAACAGCTCCGTTATAACTTATTCTCTGCCCCATATAGCAATTGTTCTTGCCTACATAGCATGGCGTGTTTTCTGAAGATTTGTCTGATCAATTCCATATTTGATGCAAAATTCTGTGCATTTACCGTCGCTATAGTGACTCTCGTACCTTTCTTCGACCGGTTGTTATCCAAAATTGGCTTACTGTTGTATCCACATTTACAATTCACTATATCGTTTACCTCCACTTCCCTCTTTGAATAGTGATTATCAACATAAACCTCCGTTTGAGAGGTGGTACGACAGTCTAGAGCATTGGTTCCTTATAGGAGCGAAAAGATATATTCAGGTCTTTGGCATCTGTCATAATTTCATCTTGCAATCGCTTATATCAGTCCACCACGGATCCCGTGACACAATTGCTTCATGTTTGTTTATTTGCAAATTATATACTACCAGCCTAGCGTTCCAATTAGTATCAGTAGCTAGAGATGTCAGTAACTCTGCAGTGGTATTGCTTCCGTTCCTGAAATTATTGATGTGAGTTGAGTTTAAACGCCACTTCATATCTAGGGGTGATGCATGTGTACAACGGAGTGGGCATAACGACTATATCACGGTGACCAAAAAAGTAAAAATTAATATTAGTTTTGCACCAGGCGAAGTGTTTTTATTAAATAATTAAATTCGATTAAACTTTCAACATCATATGCACATTCTAGTACAGTAAATCAATTTTCTATATGCCGGTATGTTAAAGGCGTGCGGTAAGGCAAGGCGTAAATGGAACGGGACATTTTTACCATTCGAACCACCTGTTGTCACTCAGTATTTACGGGAGTTGCCTTAGTTTTGATTGTTTAGATTTTTTTGTGGATGTCTCATATTAAAGTAGTTTTTTCTGTTTATTATTTTTTGCAGGGTCGGTGAACTTTGATTTCCATGTTATTAATGTCTTTTGTACCTCCTTATTTATTGTCCTTGTTTCACTGATATTTTTACTGGCACTTTTTATAGTTTTTGGAGACTGTTTTATAAATGTGCATTGATCTGCACTTTTATTTTGAAATAAATACTGCATGATGTTTCGAGACATTTTCGACAATATTACTAAGACCACCCGAACGGATGTCATTGTATATTTAAATAACTTGTCAGTCATATTCTATTTTTAGTTGATAAAAAGATTGCCTTAATACGTAAAGCATGCATAGGATCAAATGAGGCTTGGAATTTCATCACATATAGAACTTACAAAATTAACAGCAACCTCAGTATATATATACAGTATCAGGTATGTATTTTTAGATTTACCTGGTCATACCTTGTGTGTAGTTAATTTATGTTTTTGTACACTTGTTATTGACACAGTGTGACACAGGGGTGAAATATTTTACATCTATGTTTAAATATCACTAAACTTCCACTGACATTTATAAACCCTTACACTAATTCATTCACGAATATTTCCATTGAAAAAATGTTCTGAAAAAAGCGAAATGTTTGGAATAGTAGTCTATATCTTTAACCCACAGATTCGTGTGTTTCCTCGCGTTCTTATTGGCTAAAACTTAACACACATGAAAATATTATATTGCACAGATGGGTAATATTATTCAGGATTCATCCTTTCAGGGCTATTCAACACGCTGACAAAAAGGTTCTTACTCCGCATTTTTAACTTTCCCATTAGACATAGGTATCTTCATGACAGCCTTCTTAATCGAAATTTCTAAAAATTCCGTCTCATACGGTCATTAAGAAAGTTTTTTTCTGGATATCAGTCCCTTGAGGAAAAACATCAAAGTTTCGATTCGACCGCTGATTTAAGATTCTGTTTTACTTCATACCTGGAAGATCACTTCTTTTAACCGCGTGTTTTTAACTATCTACGACCTTTCAATAGCAATTGCAACTGAGTTGTTACCGGACACTTACGGAACGGAAGGGTTTATGCTCACAATAAAATCGGTTTAAGCCATCATTTCTTTTGAAATGCGTGTACAAAGTCGGGATCATTGCAGTCAACAATTTTTCCGGCGGTTTTTCACCTGCTTTGATTTTTCGCCCATTGGACTTTGGTTCTTTACAATTCTGTTTGGTAATTTTGTTATTACCCTCATTTCAATGCATTTAATGCCCTAGGCGTAAGGCGATTAGCATTAATTTTTTGTCGATTCGTACGTCTGTCCGTTCGTTCATTAATACGAAAATTTTTGTCAAAGATGTCTCTGTTGATATGTGTAGTAATTGATAACTTAATACCGAAGTTACAGTGAATTTTATTTCTGCATATGCGCATTTCGACAACTTATGTCTCTTCAGTGCAGATAAAATCTAAACGTTTGGAAGACCATAAACTCAAAGATGTTTAAAAACTGAGAGAAAAACAAATAACCAATATGATCTAAATATGAAGCCAAAATCAGCTAAGGAGAGAGCTTTGCATGAGGGAGATACTCCTTTGTTTTCAACAAAATTTACAAAAAATTAGATATTGTAAGGTTACAAATAGAATCGGCTTTCGGGTCAGCACCGAAGTACTGACTACTGGGCTGGTGAATACCCTTGGGACTAACAGTCCACCAGCAGTGGCATCGAACCAGTGGTAACAAATAACTTAATAACGAAGTTACTGTGAATTTCATTTCTGCATATGCGCATTTCTGATATTTGGTATAAATTTTCAATGCCTCTCCTTTCCAGGTCTGTCAGTCATCAACTTCTTTATTGGTAATACGCTGGTTGCTCTCCTTTCCAGGTCTGTCAGTCGGCAACAATAATTTGATGTTTGCCGGATGTGAATCGTCTACTTCATGTCTTCTGATACTTTGATTGATATTTTTCAGAGTCAAATTACAATAAAACTTGTGTATGTAGTATTGAAACTCCAATTGTAGTTAGAGTCAACTGACTAAATAACTAATTCATATTACTTATCTTATGGTAGATATAAAATGTTATGTTGAAAAGAGACGAATCATTGTCTTTACTTTTCTATTTTGATTTCTATGCCATGTCTTTGGACTTCGATTTTTGAAAATTCCGGTCCTTTGTTGCTTCGTTATTCTACAGCCATTGTTTCTACAAAAGTGCAGGTGGCACCCGATTTGAAAGAGATTCTCTTTTCTTTGAAATTCAAAGTTCCACTTATATAACATACTAGCAACTCGAAATTATAAGTAGTCATCCAGGTCAGTATAGTCGCTGGTTCTCCCATAGGGTCAATGTTAAAATCCAGAGGAGGGAATTTTAACAGAGGTCAATAGGTAATTGTACTAATCAATGTACCATGCAGTAATTAAAGTACAATAGATGCTAAATCATCTTTTAATTGGACATGTAATAATTACGTGTATGATAAGTTGTCAGTTTATTATTTGTAAAAATCCTGGTCACTAACTAAATTCTTTTAGGCACAAAAATTACGAAAGTCTGTATTGTGTCGTCCTGAAATGTTGTAAATGGCTGTCCTTGTGATAATGGTTTGTCCATGATATGTTGATATTGATTGACCGTTTCACTTGTTTTTTAACCCATATCCTCTTTCCATCCTTAATCTCTATGTACACTTATGAGAAAAATAAAATAGAAACAACTAAATACTGAGTATATAGTTTTATTTTTCATTTCAAGTTCACAATATATCTAATATTCATAAGGTCGAGTGTTATAACAGTCAGCAATTACACGTTTTTCAACCACAATTTTGTAATCTTTACTTTCTGTCTTTTTTTATTATGCGAGCATTCTTTTGGTCAAATTTTGTTGTCATCTACAACTGTTATGATCTTATCGGTTTTTGTATTCGTCACCATTTCATGTACTGTATTGAAATTGCTGCATAGAGAATTTCTGTAGTTCAGAGTTATACCTCGTACTTTACAGACGGTTTGAATTCCTATGCATAATTTTTCGGACCACCTGTCACAAAATGTGTGATACGATTACCGGGTACCTCATCCGTGAATTCTACGAGATAATCACCTAAAGCGGGTTCCCATTCACCTTTCTTAACGGTAAGTACAACTGAATCTGTATCAGCCTATAACGCACGTGAGCCTAATCGTTCTATGTAACTATAGAGTTTCAATCTAGCTTGGGCAGTGGTATAAACAGCCAGCACAACATCAGTTCTGCCTGAAGATTCCACACTCTTCGTTGTTTCTCCATCTCATTTCAACCATTTCCTCTGTGACAACATTAACTCCCTATAACTTCCTGCTGATCACTTGTTAACATATCAAAATATATGGACGGATCAGTTACGTACTCTGCTTGTGGTAAATTTGTCCGTTGTCCAAACTTTCCCCAGAAACTGTTTATCATGAGCTTTGCAAGAATCGTTAACCAGGTTTTTTATCTATTTTAGCATAATCTAAGAGTATGCCTTCCTTTTCAAGGTAATCTTCAATGTATTTCTGTCGTAGTTCTTCAGTTGTACACCAATCGGGCCAGCCACTCGCTTCTTGCTTCATTTTAAGAAATTTATTGATGTATTCCGTAAAAATACCTTCATTTTTTGTTTTTGGGTCGTTTTGCTCGACTTGCTCAAAATTCCAGATTGCATATATTGTATCAATGATATATCCTTTTTGTACTGCCATTTTTAATTCATCTGTTACCCATGTTCCAGTAATTGATCTATCCTCATTGATATGGTAGCACGTAGTTAGTTGATTCGTTTCTGTGCAGGTTCGGCATAATGAGAACATCAATTTGTTATTGATTTTGATAGGTAACACTGGAACATGAAGATTGCGCGGTGTTATAACTCTACACTTTATTAGACCTTCATATGTCGATAGATCTTTAAAATTTTCGGTGACTATTTCTGGATGACCTGCCTTTCCAGTTTTGTTAATGTATGGGTAGAGAGATGTCACATCATAATATTTGATGTATTCGTCATTTGAAGATTCGTGGTAAAGTTTGAAGGCTTCTGTTCTTCCTCCCGAAAATGCTTCCATGGGTTCCAGTGGAGTAACAATACTAGTTGAGTCAACGATCTGTTTGATACTGGCATCTCCCCCCCATTTCATCGTCAAATTCACATTCCCACTTACATATGTATGTAAAGCCTTGTATAGATCTGCCATTTGTAATTTATTCATAGTGTTAATGGTATTTCTAGTATAACATTTTGGACATCCATGCCAAAAACAACCATGGAATTCCATGAGGACCTTTTCACCATCACTCGTTTCATAATATCCATCTACTCTGTATTGATCAATTATCTTTTCTCCGCCATTCCGTGCATGTTTAATGTTTATTCTTTTGGTCTTTGATACATATTTAATCCACTGTAATGCTTTTACAGACTGGTTTTCTTCAGGACGATATCCTTGTGCTGGTATGACACCAATGGTTTGAGGACGCAAATATTTTGTACGATATGCTAGATTGCACGCAGAAACTATTGTTATACAGCTGGCAAATGGGTCTATACCATCATCTTCGTCGGCGATGACGTCATATTTATAAACAGTTCTCTAACCTTCAAACAACATCGCCTCAGAATATCAACATCTGATCGACAATATTTCGAAAAATAATTTTCAAAATTTTCAAAATGTCTTCCGAGAAATTAAAAACACTATCTCTATTCTCCATGTACCATTGTAGGAATTTTTCCCGATCATCTGATTTCAATCATCGGGGTTATAATATTTGGCATCAGGAAGATGACCCAATATTATTGTCTGATTTTCCTGTTATAAAGATGAGAGAAATATCCTTTCTGCAGTTCTTTAAATCCAAACCTTTTAGGTAGTTTTGCAAGAGACATTAGTAAAACATTTATAGAATCAATCATTCGTATGTTGCATGACGGTACTTCAATCGACATGTTTTTGGCACCTGCAGGTATTATCTTCGGTAAAACGCCATTCTTGTAAAGGTATTTTAGGATAGGAAACGAGTCATAAGATTTAAAGTTATGACATAAAACCGGTTCTCCATTATTTTCTCCAAAACAAAGCCACTGACAAAATTCATCGGTTTTTTTATACCACTGAAGATAAGTTCGTTCTTTCCACAAACTTCACATTTACTCTCCTTGGTTACGTCCTGGTGTAAACATTTCAAGCAAACCTTGTGAACAACACACAAGTTTGGTTTATGTTAATACACTCCGCAGTTAGTTTTTTTTACAGTTTTTACATTTGCTGTTGGTACCGGGATGATATCCGTCTTGACATTCCAATAAATCGTCTTGAGTACATTCCAAGTCAAAGAAAATATATAATTGATGTGAGGTGTCTTTCTCTTCTACATTAATTTGCTTATTCGTGTTTTTTTCCAACAAGATTTGTGAAGATTTTAAGATCTTGCCATTTTCTTCTACTACAGGTAGCATAAAACAGAGATGTCCATCTACGAAATAATCCTTACAAGTTTTGCAATACGTTTCATCGCATTTATGTTCTTTCTTGTGCATTTTTCTGTTGATAGTCGGTAGTATGAATTACACGTAGAACGTCCACTTTGTGTGGTCTTTCCATGGAGGTCATAGAATTGTTTCCCATTGAAATAGCGGTTAAATTCATTACAATAAATCCAATTTTCTTCTTTGTCTGTCTCGTGTATTTTATAACATGATGTACACACGTTATTACAGCTGTGTTCCTCTTTATTCTGATATCCCTTTTGACATGTATGACAATAATAATTTCGACTCGTGAAAGCCGGCATATTATCAATAACATCATAGTGACTATCGTGATAGTACAAGTATATTTTTTTCGCAGCCTCAGGTCCTTGGTATATTATACCGTTGAAATGTTCTTTCGAAACGACGTGTATTTGGTAATCTGACATGATTGATTGAAATTGTTTGATTTCCTCAATTCCACATTTCTCCATGAGTACATTTGCAAATCTGTGCAACTCCACTTTGTATCAAAGACCAAAGCTCCATGGGTACATTTGCAAATCTGTGCAACTCCACTTTGTATCAAAGACCAAAGGAATATACATTCAACATGCACGGAATGGTGGAGAAAAGATTATTAATCAATACAGAGTATAGATGGATATTATGACACGAGTGATGGTGAAAAGGTCGTCATGGAATACCAAGGTTGTTTTTGGCATGGATGTCCAAAATGTTATACTAGAAATACCATTAACACTATGAATAAATTACAAATGGCAGATCTGTTCCATAACACTATGGAGAAAAAGGCTTACATTGAAAAACAAGGCTTTAAATACATATGTAAGTGGGAATGTGAATTTGACAATGAAATGGGGGGAGATGCAAATATCAAACAGATCGTTAACTCAATTAGGATTAATAGAGGGCATGAAATAAATTACTAGTATGTGAATTTTCTTCATCCGTTTTCAAATACGAAGATTGATTGTTCTTACTAGTTTTTAGTTCGTCTCAAAGAAGTTTAGGAGAATTATTGGAATACCCCGGCGTCCACGTCCGCGTCCACGTCTTCGTCCGCGTATGTGTCCGCATTTAGGTATATATCTTGGTAAGTATGAAGGGTAGGGTCATCAAACATTGTGTACAGATGCATCTTGGGCTATCTCACAGCCTCCATGAAAATTAGGTCTCTTTGACCTATATTTTCAGCTTGACTGCCTTTCATTTAATTTTGTTGATATCTCAGTAACTGTACATGGTAGGATCATCTAAAGTAGCATGTGCATGCATCTTTGATGGTAGGTTCGCATCCAGGCAAAATTAGGTCACTTTGATTTATATTTTCCGCATGATCGACTTACATTCAAGTTTAAGTCCGAGTTCAGATCTAAGTAACTGTACATGGTAGGATCATCTAACCTTGCATGTGAATGCATCTTTGGCGGTAGGTCAGCATCCAGGCAAAATTAGATCACTTTGACCTATATTTTCCGCATGATTGACTTACATTCAAGTTTATTAATATAAGAAAGATAACAGGAAACACCTACAATGGCCGTAAACCACAACCACATGCCACAATCCACCAGGGAACCGCACGAGAAAAACAATAAAATGACAAAAGACAAACATGGACAACGATAGGAACTCGGGATAGCCGGACTTGGTACCGGCACTAGCAATAGCTAGCGGTAGGGTTAAACCGGTTAATGGGTACCCAAACCTCCCCTTTTTCTATCCCGTTTCCCTATAGTATAATAAAACATACAAATAAAACCCAATACAGGTAGACTACTAACTCCAAGACCACAATCTTGAGAAGGAAAGAAAAAGACAAAACGTAGATAGAAAGATGGGTCGAGGAGTGCTCGCCGCTAAACTGCCGGCTAGCTCAAGGAGCCTAGTCTGCTGGTAAAACGCTGTCGCACTACGGAATAAATGTCCGAATTCAGGTCTCGGTTATTGTACATGGTAGGATCATCTAACCTTTGTATACATGCATAATGGATGGTAAATGAGCACCCTGGCCAAATTGGGTTTCTGTGTCAATATGCCATAACGACGCGAACTTTGTAATCGTTTATACCTATGTTTGCGAGATAATAAGATAGACAGTGATTTTTTAAAAAGAATCATTGTCTCATTCCTCATTGGGAGTCTTTTCCCAAAAGTTTTGTTTGTCGCAAGATAGCAAAGGGAAAATCAAAAATGTCTCTTTATAGTTTGTTTTAATTCAGATGTTTGTGCCTGGATTGTATGTACAAGTTCCAAACTAGCAATATATCTTTCTCTTTGACATGATGAATTTTCTGCGAAATATTATGTCAAAGCATGATAATTCTAAAACCGGTTTCCAATTTTTAATGATTTGATGGACAGGGTGTATGTTTTACAATGGTTCGTTACGCGAGAGCTAGGACAAATTATCCGAACTTTCTCGTTAGACATAACTATATTTGTTACCGCCTTAATAATCCAGGCTTTAAAAAGTTCCGTCTCATACGATCATTATAAATATCATTACCTTGTAGAAAAATTTGAAGTTTCGGTCTGAACTGTGATTGAAGATTTATTAATACTGGGATGCTCCTTTCGTTTTACTGTCTACGGCCTTTCAATGGCGATTGCTGTTAAGTTGATACCGAACACTACCGCAATGGAAAGGGAGGTTTGGCGCGCCATAAACCTGTTAATCCATTTCTTTTGAAGTGCCTGTACCAAGTCAAGACCATTTCGGTCTACAACTTTCCGATGAATTTCCACCTGCTTTGCTGCTTTGTCTTTTTGCCTCTTGGACTACGGCTCTTGACAATTCTGTTCTGTAATTTTGTTATTACCCCCATTGAAAATGTTATAAGAGTTTTATCTCTAACTAATTGCTAAATTTAACCAATTTTTATATCACTCCAATATTACAGGTAATAATGTATCTGTTACGGGTGGTAAAACCTCTTCTCCAATCAAATCAGTTAACAGCAGTATGCCTTAGCTTCAACAGGGCGTCTACAACATCAGTTCATATTGACAAAGCGACACAACTCAAGTCCTTCAGTGATATCCCTGGTCCTACTGGATTACACAGAGTACCATATATAGGTACAGCTCTACTTTTCAAACCATTCTGTAAGTATGCCTTTAAAGTATAAATAAGTAAAGGAAATAAGATGTCAAAGAATAAGAAGTCGTATTGTAAAGATAATTATCTTTTTATGAGATATTTTGTACTTGATAAGGATGTGAACGTCTGATATATTTGCACGAAAAAAAGGAGCCGTCTTTCTTATCGACGCGCAAAATCTCAAGCCGAAAATGTTCATGAGCACATGTAAGGTTAATTCGTTTGTTTTGTTTGTAACAATAGATTATGAGATTAGAATGCCAGTTTCGTACGCATCCATGGACTTATATATGTAAAATTATAAAATACGGTGAACTCTTTGTCTTCTTATGATATTAAAAATTACCTCGTTTTGGTTCAACAATGAGCTTCACACTTTTTAGGAAGTACAGTTATTATAAGAGGATAATTCAGACAACTGGACAATCAACACAAAGTAGCAAACAAACAACATAACAAGATAACAAATGAAAATGTAGTAAAAAACAAAAATGTTCACTGCATCGATGAAAATATGTATATAATATATTTCTTAAAACAAATCCAGTGGAACGTTCGGAGGATTAAAAATTCATCCCTTCCATGGAAATTTTCGTTTAAATTGGGAGTAGAATTCGAGAAAACGGGGCAAATAATAGTTAATAATAATAGATGTTGAAGTAATTTAAACTGGCAAGCAATATTCCACCATTCTAAATCACAACTGAAAAAAAAACTAAGCGTGGTATAAGAAAAATTACAATAAAAAAAACATGTATGAACTAAAGCAACATGCTATAAAGCGTCTTTTGATACATCCGAGAATCACTAGTGAAGAGATGAACGATGAATAAACACCAGTAAAAGACATGAGAACATATATAGACAAGGTAATCATTTAATGATTTTGAAGCATGTTCAAGAGATTTATCCAGGTACAAACGTTGCCTTATCTCATGTTTGATATCAACTGTGCAATAAAAAGGTAGAAATCAAGGTAATTTATTTCTCCAAATATTTGTTGAACAAAATTCAGTAAAATTCTTGCTTTAATTTATGAAAACATGATTGTTTATAATACCAAACTCTATTTTTTCTGCTAAAAGTATTGAGTAATTTGATGTCTATTTCTTTATTATAGCTAAACATGGCATAGGAGAAGTAAATGGGGTGTTAAATGATCTTCAAGATAAATATGGAGATATATTCAAAATTCGCTTTGGAAAAGATTATATGGTATTTGTGAGTCATCCAGACTATGCCAAAACAGTGTTTCTTGCGCCATATGAAAAGCACGAAAGGTTTCCACTGGACATAAGTGTCATATTCGCTGAAAGGACCGGTACAACCAAGGGCATAACTATTATGTGAGTAAGAACTTGGTATTTCATTTTGGTAAAAAACAGCTCATCAAAATTAATTGCAGTTGGAGTTAACAAATGTGTTATGGTCTCATGTTTATTTACTCCATATGCTTTCGTAAAATATTAGTATATTGTATATAAGCAAACAAATTTAAACTTCCTGGTTTTTAGTCTAATTATCTGGGTTTATTTTCATGCAGCATACTGAACAAACTGCTACTGAATGTTTACATGTTGAATGAAAGGATATGGAGTAAATGCACATGAGACAAAGTCGCTACAAATATATGATAAAAAACAATCAACAACGCATTTATTGTTGTTCTTCATCTTGAAGTCACCATGAGGCCTTCAACAATGAGCTTTGCTCATACCTCATGGTAAGTTCAAGACGGCCCCCAGCACCGGTTTGAGCGGAATTCTTTGCTAATTATCGAGCAACGCTACATCTACGTCTTTACTGCTCATGGGTGCGGGATTGTCAACAAACATTGATTAAACTGGCAAAGTGCTCTTACAATCACTGTCATCGTTTGCATGACAAAAGCACTAGTGTCTTAAGCTAATGGATGATCACAACATATAGACAAACACAGGGCACTCATCAAGTCGAATGTAAGAAAACTTGGCGTTTTTGATGTTATGGATTTACAGAAAAGTCGCTTCACTAAAAGGAGCTCCAATATGTGTTGTTTAGCTGCATTATATCACTGTATTGGCGATTTTGTCTCACCTATACTCATTTGTTTAAGAAATTATTTTACAATTAGAAATAAGTTCTTTCTATATTTTTGTAGAAATGGTCACGAGTGGGCGGAACGTAGAAAACCAACTCAAGAAAAAATGTTACGACCAGCCGTCGTTGCAACATACGTACCCTTAATTGAACAGGTTACAAATGATTTTGTTAAAAAATTACGGAAAAGGGAGAAAATTGATGATCTCTTATTCGAATTAGCAAATTATGCAACAGAGAGTAAGTTTACGTTTTATATTCAAGTAAAAATTTCATAGTTTTTTATGTGAACATTTGAATACGGTTCTATTACTTAAAAATTGTTATGTATCAATCATGAGGTAGATGTCACCTAGACTTTTTTAATGTATGTGAACATTTGTATGATCACATACATTGCCTTCTATAAACTTAACATTTGTATGATCACATACATTGCCTTCTATTAACTTAACATTTGTATGATCACATACATTGCCTTCTATTAACTTAACAAATTCCATTCTTACAGCGATCATCAACTAAGTAAAAAATAAAATATTATATTGAAAAAACGTGTAAGATAAGTAAATTACTTATAGTTAATATCCCTTCTCTGTAAGCACTTGAACTATTTTGGCACACATGGTAATGCAATTCCATGAAATTTGTTTTCTGATTACCACATCAATTTAGTAAACTATTTTGATACAAATGTCATTGCTACGACAACTGGTTGCCTTAGTAACAGTGAGCTATATGTGCTTAATTGTCATTTTTGACGTTTTTGACTCTGAATATATCTTTTTTGTGGGTGGTTGTAATGAAAAACAATATTCAATTTAATAGAGTGGCCTTCTCTCATGAAAATGATGCAGTTACATTATGGGGATTACTTCCGTTACCATGGTTATCAAAATCACGATTTTGGAAATGTTTCAAGACATTTGCGATTTTGCATGGGAACTGTGCTGTACACTTTGGCAAATATTGCATATTTATATGCTTTGGATTCTTTGAACCTTTTTACACAAAAACAATATGACGTCTGACCTTGGCCGTCACAAAATTTGTAGTTTTTCAAGGTCATGTCAAATTTTTAATGGTTTTACAAGTTCAAATGGAGCCTTCATAAATCTTTTTGCTTTGCAACTTTCCTCTTATGACACAGAGTTTGATTTAGCTTGTCTGTGGTCATATAATCTAAGCAGAGCAATTCATGAATAACCCTTCACCTTGAAAATTGCCTTTATTCACAATTAAAAAAATATTGATAATTATAAAGAAATAATAATTTTATGACAACAAAAGAGTTGTTTTGTTTTGCTTTTTATATTTGGACTAATTGATATATTGTCTTTGTATGATGGGTTTCTTGGAAAAACTGATTACCTTAACCTTGAAATTGACTTGAAAGTCATTCTCATTTCTATATTTGATAATTTGCTGTCTGGGTTATAAATTTCTATATAATTTTTATGTTTGGCATGTGGCAATGACTTTGACCTTCAACAATTACCCCAAATTATATAACTAATTCTGATTAAGCATCTAATTTGTAACCACTAAAACGGCAATGTTTGGCGTCATGGCAACCATCTTAGAAACTATAATCTCCACAACTTTTTGAATTTTTCAACAGAGGTAAGCTTAGTTTTTTCCTTGTAGATTACATTTTACTTCCATACACCCGCATATTTACTTCATCTGCTTTTGAAATTAGACAAAGATTGACTTTTTAGAAGTTGAATGTCTGTTGTCATGGCAAACAATTACCATTCAAATGTAATTAAGTTCATTTTCACATTAACATGGAAAGCTACAGTAAATTTGATACCATGCGTGCAACTACACCAGTGCTTACGGAGAATGGCTATCAAGGGTTTTTGTTTTTGTTTTTGTTTTTTGTTTTTTTTTCTTATCTGCAAAATGATAGTTATTAAGGGTTGATTTAATTTTTTTTTATCGCGGATACTTCGAAAGTAGCAGGAAAAAGTTACTAGTATATCACTTTATGACAACATCTTTGGAAGCTAATTTCTATTTTCCCAACCTTCTGTATATTAAAAAAATATAGGTGTGCAATGGCATCAAATTAACAAGTACATGTATAAACAAAATGAAAATTGTATAGCAGGCCACAATAAAAAGGTAAAAATACACAAAAAATGTAAAAATTAAAAAAAAAATCAACTAAAATGACAAAAGGGAGAAGAAAGTAAAGTGCACGACGTTTCTGCCGCATTGGCTTCAACTAAGTTGCAACCGGACAAAAAAATCAAGACAGGTGATTCAAAAACGAGAGAAAGCAAACCAAATGAACTTTCTGCATATGTATAAAATACCATGTTCATATTAATGTCATGCGAGACATAATAACTACACTTGATTAATCCACGTTCTTTTTTCAGCAAATGTAACACACAGACGAACCATCTAGGTTTGAATATATAAGTCTCATACCTGTCTTTTATCTTTGTCTTGCTTTTTATAATTTAATTATTTATCTGTCCATGTCACTTTATGATTTTAAGAAGAAACCGTTTTTTTTTTTCAGAAAAAATCATTTACCAGTTCGATGCGCAAAAATACATTGGCGAATCTTTCTTTATCCTCACAAATATGTTTATATAACAATGAAAAGGCGTTTGACGTAATTAAATAAGGCTGCCTTTTAATGTCCTCCTGCAGGGAAAGCTGGGCATATAGTTCTTGGATTTGTGTTTCCGCCTGCCGCGCGAGGTAAAGGCCGAGGTTTAAGCTAGTTTTCAAGGAGTTATGACATTGTGAAACTGCGTAGATAGATAGTTTGTGATATGAACTGCAATATTTTGATGCGGAAATGATAATGTGTCTTGGGATTTTGATTTCTTTGATGGAATTTTGATGTTAGAGTGATGGGTAAGATTCAGATTGAAAGTAGTTTCAACGATAACATCAAGAAACATCGTACATAGATAGTGGATAGCTTGCGATAGCAACTGCAATATTTTGATACAAAACCTAAGCTGTGACCTTTAGAACATGGATTATTGGCTTGATTTCTTAAGAGAATTTGATGAAAGAGTTCATGTTATGTTTAAGATTGAATGTAGTTTTTTGGGGAAAATGTGTTATCATCATCGAAATATGTAGATGGAATAGTTTGCGATTGGAGTTACTGCAACATTTTGCTGAGCCACCGAAAATATTTCTTTGGGTGGAATTTTTATGTTAGAATCCAATTTAAGGTTCAGGTTGAAGCAGTTCTTCAAAAGGATTTAAGATATCATTATAAAACTTCGTAAATTGGTAGCCTGTGATATGAACTGCTACATTTTGATGCGAATCGGAAGCTCTGACCATTAGGTCATGGGCAGTCGACTTTCAATTCTCTAATGGAACTCTGATATTAAAATGCATTGCAATTAATGGATCAGGTTGAATGTTCTTTTAACGATATCATCAAAGTTTATACATGAATAGTTTCTGATATCAACTGTAACAGATTTATGAGAAAAGGGTGTCATTGACCATCGACTTTTATTTCTTTGATGAAAAATTTATGTTAGAACCCAGGTTAAGGTTCAGATTGAAAGTAGTTTTTAGCTCACCTGGCTATAGCCATTGTGAGCTTTTGCCATCACTTTTCGTCCGTCGTCCGTCGTCTGGCGTCCGTCGTAAGTCCGGCTTAAACTTTTCTTAAAAGATCTTCTCCTCTGAAACTACTGGGCCAGTTGGAACCAAACTTGGCCACAATGGTCCTTAGGGGGTCCCCTACAAAAAAGTTGTATTTTGGGTTCGCACCTCAACCAAGATGGCTGCCAGCGGGAAACAGATATAACATTGGACCCTATCTGAAAACACATTTAGAGACCTTCTCCACCGAAACTACTGAGCCAATGTGAACCAAACTTGGCCACAATAGTCCTTAAGAGGTCCCCTGCAAAAAAAAATGTTTTTCAGGTCAGCGCTATATCCAAGATGGCCGCAAGCGGGGGACATAGTTTCAACATTGGATCCAATGGTATAAGACATTCAAAGATCTTTTGCTCTAAAACTGCTGAGCCAATTGGAACCAAGCTCGGCCACAATGGTGTTTAGGTGGTCTCCTACAAAGAATTGTTTTTTGGGTTCGCACCTCAACCAAGATGGTCGCCAGCAGGAAACATAAATTTAACATTGGACCCTATGGGAAAACACATTTGGGGATCTTCTCCTCCGAAACTACTGAGCCAATGAGAACCAAACTTGGTCACAATAGTCCTTAGGTGGTCCCCTGCATTTTTCAGGTCAGTGCTATATCCAAGATGGCCGCCAGTGTGGAACATAATTTTAACATAAGATCATATGGGAAAAGACCTTCAAAGATCTTCTCATCTTAAACTGCTGAGCCAAATTGAACCAAACTCGGCCACAATAGCCTTTATGTGGTCCCTTGCAAAAAAGTTGTTTTTCAGGGCATCGCTATATCCAAGATTGCCGCGAGTGGGAATCATAGTTTTAACATTGGACCTGTGGTGAAAACACATTCAAAGATTTTCTTCTCTAAAACTGCTTGGCCAAATAGAACCAAACCTCAACTAAGATGGCCGCCAGCCTGAGACAAAGATATAACATTGGACCCTATGGGAAAACACATGTAGACTCTGAAATTACTGAGCCCATTGGGAATCAAACTTGGCCACAATAGTCCTTTGGTGATCCTCTGCAAAACTCGTTTTCAGGTCAGTGCTGTATCAAAGATGGCCGCCAGCGTGGAACATAGTTTTAACATTGGATCCTATGGGAAAAGACTTTCAAAGATCTTCTCCTCTGAAACTGATGAGCCAAAGGAACAAAATTTGGCCATAATAGTTCTAAGGTGGTGATCTGCAATAAAGTTGTTTTTCAGGTAGACGCTACATCCAAAATGGCCGCCAGCGGGAATATTGTTTTAACATTTGATCCTATGGGAAAAGACATTCAAAGGTCTTCTTGTCTGAAACTGAACAAATGGAACCAAATTTGGTCACAATAGTTCTTTTGTAGTCCCCTGCAAAAAAGTTGATAAATGTCTCTTATGAAGTGCTGATCAAGATGGCAGGTAGCAGGGAATAATGGTTCAATGTTGGATAATTTGACATAGCGTTTTCTTTACATAGTTTGAAATTGAGACCCTTTAGCATAGAAGTTTATTTGACTATATATGAAAAAGAAGGGAAATGGGGTAAATGTCAAGGAGACAACATCTCATCTCAAGGTTAAAACGACCCAAAACAAAGCATCTATATATTGGTCATGGTCCACGTGAGCGATGCAGGCTCTTGAGAGCCTCTTGTTAAGGAAGGGGATACTGCGATGTCATCACTAACTTTTGTAAATGAATGGTATGTGATGGGGACTACTACATTTTGAGGTGAATTGGATGCTGTGAACCTGGGGTCAGGGTCTTCAACTTTGATTTCTTGATGGAGTATAAAGTTAGAAATCCCGATTGAGGTTTACACTGAAGGTACTTTTAAAAGGAAATAATTATCACCATTTTAGATGTAAACAATTATACCATAACTCTGTTTCATAAATTCATCAATGTAAAAAATTGATAACAGGAAACACCTGCAATTGCTGAATATAATAATTACATGCCACAATCTGCCAGGGAACTTCACAGGAAAAACGCGAATAAGACAAAAGACAAAGGTAGACAACGATAGGAACTCGGGACAGTCGGACTTGGTACCGGCACTAGCAAAAGCCAGCGGTTTATGACTAAACCGGTTTATAGGTACCCAAACTTCCCCTTTACCTGTCCCGTTTCTCTATAGTATAATAGAAATACGAATAAAAGCCAATACAAGTAAACTACTAAATTCATGACCACAATATCGAAAGGAAAGAAAAAAGCAATACGTAATTTTGAAAGATGGTTCAATGGGGTGCTCGCCGCTAAACTGCCGACTTGCTCAAGAAGCCTAGTTTGCTGGTAGAACACTGTCGCACTACGGCAGAAAAATCAAACTCAAAACTTCCCGAAGGGTTTGGTCAAGAATCATCATAAATTTCAGTAGACATCGGCAGTATCAGTG
>MJUU01070514.1:29034-64349 GCA_002080025.1 Modiolus philippinarum
TGAATGCGTTGTCACCCAGTCAATTGCTTGGTAAATGTATTTGTACATATTTTGTATCGTTTGCATTTACTCCATAACTCTTTTAGATAATTATATACTATAATAGAAAAAAGAAGGGAAACAGGGTAACAAGTTTTATAAGCCTATAAAACATCATTATATCTGTGTGTGCGTATGTCAAATGACAAGTATGTCCTGGGCGAATGGAGGCTGATACCGACCATTTTTTGGTCACTGGTTCAGAAAATACACACAGTTTTTGTAACTTTTTACACCAAAATCTATCTGCCACAATATCAAGTGATCCTCATAGCTGAAAAGATCGTCTGCATCATGATGTAGTGCAGTTTGCACGATTGCATGAAAAAATTAAGAACAAATAGTAAAATACATACTGTCAGAGATGTATGGGATATTACTTTGTTTAACAATTAATTTATATTGCTTGTTGTTGACATTTGCAACAATTGGAATGAGATTTTCGGTTATTCTAGCACTCGCTGATAATTTGGTCGCCATGATTGATGACGTCATCAATTGCATTGGTAAAGCTACCCAAGCTCTAGTGGTCGGGTAGGATTGGTAGTTTATGTTGGTAACCGATCTATACCAAAAGTAACCAATGTACACCGATGGTAGCCATTGGTAGCCATTGGTTATCTTTGGTACCGATTGGTACCGACTGGTACCACAGGTAGACAATGGTAACCGTAGAAAGCCATCGGCGTTACTCCGAACGCAACCATTGTAGGACCATTTCTTACATGACCCATATCTTTCCTTTCAAGTTTCATTGAGCTTATGTGAATGGTTCCCCGGAAACAGTTCAAAACAGGGAAAATCATTCTTAAGGTTTGCAATGGAAGACCCGTCTCATTTTTAGCCTCAAAATGTACCCTTCTTGGACCTACTTAGAATTTTTTTTCTATTACATCCTCATCTAGATATATGGGGACAACATTCTGCAAAGTTTGAAAGTTCTAGGTGTAATGGTCCCTGAGATCTAACAAGTGGTCATTGTGTTTGCATGCAAACACTGGTGTCACCCAAAGCAGAATCCAAAGTTATCTATTGTTGTAAAAAAACAATTATTATGTTTTATTACTCCTCAAATAAGACTCACTGTTTTTTTGTTTTTGTTTTTTTTTTTTTTTTTTTTTTTTTTTTTTTTTTTTTTTGTTTTTTTTTTTGTCTATCAGTGCTTCATTCGTTAAATGTTAGGATGTGATCTGTTTTAAGTAACACCGAACTTACGGTCTTAAATCTGAAACTCTCAAAAATTTACCTTACCAACTGTCAAGTCTAAATGTAACATAATCTGATGGTAAAGGGTCGATGTTTTACAGTGTTTGTTTGTAGTGAAGGAAATGGTGAATTGTAAGAGCTTTATACAATCTTAATTAGTTAATAAGAACAGATGTTTTAATTTTCCAAAATCATTTATAAATTTATAAATACCTGTAATCATTTCAAAAATATAACTTCGCATGACAGATTTATAGATTTTAAGGGTACCAATGCCAAACTGATAGAGTACTATACCTGTGGTAGACAATGGAGATTTTTCATTCATTTATAAATAAATTATTTTTATGGAACCGGGTTTTAAAATTCCAAGAACTTCCTCCACATCTTGAAGTAGGAAATAATGAAGTAGAAAACTACTATGTTGACAAGTTTCATTTAGTTTGGACCACCTAAAACCTAAGGCAAAATTGGACAAACATTCAAGGGACATAATTCACAAATGGTCCACCATAGAGTTGTGTTCAAAATGTAACAAACGTGTGTCTTGACCCAACAAACATTTTTGTCATTACACTTTATTAGCTATCTTTCACAATTTTCGAGTTAATACAATAACATGATCCAGGGTTAAAGTTCATAGTTTAAAGACGACAACCATTTTGAAGTCTCACTATCCGAATTCACATTTTGGGGGTTTACCATAAGTGACATTTTATTAAGATTGGGAAGATTGAGTCTCAAGTAATTAGGTTGCACAAGATTACGGCAAGAAGAAACGGAAAAAAATAAGTGGTAATTGTGTTTGCAGGCAAACACAGAAGTAACCCAAATGAGAATCATAATGATTTTATTATTCTGTAAATCAATATAAGACTCATTATAATTCTGTCTATCAGCGCTACATAAAAAAAAATCATTGCTATTTTAAATATAAGAATGTGGTGTGTGAAAAGTATATCAAGTTCACAGTCTTTCATCTAAATGTAAAATATCAGTATCAAGTGTGTGACTAATTAAGATGTTAAACAATGGTTGTTAGTAGTGTTTACAAAAATGAATTTCTTAAAGCTATAATCTTAATGGGTTGATTAGAACAGATGTTTAAATTTCAACAATTATATATACATTTATTACAAATACCTGTTATCTCAATTTATATACACAATACACCATAAATATTTTATGACAAACTGATAGATTGACATCTTAAAATCGAGATCATTATCACACTGTAACAGCATTAAAACTTTTGACTTTTCCGGGCTTTATCTTACAATTCCCAATGAACAACTGAAATCACGGCTGAAAGATATAATTCATAGATGTTTCTCCCGCAAGAGAACAAGCATACTTTGTGAAATACGACTCAGAATCACAGAAAAAATATACAGAGGAAGAAGTTATTAAAATGTTAGAGTTTCTGATCGACAATATATTTGTCCAGTTTGGAGGACTTGTTTTTCAACAGACTATCGGAATTCCAATGGGCACTAACTGTGCACTTCTTTAAGCCGATCTATTTCTCCACTCACATGAAGCTGAATTCATCGAAGGGCTTCTTCAAAATAAAGATAAAAAACTGGCCCAGTCCTTTAATTTCAGCTTCCGTTATATAGATGATATTTTATCACTAAACAATCCTCGCTTTGGTGATTTTCTTCATCTTATCTATCCAAAAGAGCTAGAAATTAAGGATACTACAGATACTTCCACATCAGCCTCGTTCCTTGACCTTCATCTTGAAATTGACAAAAGAGGTACACTACAAACTAGGCTATATGACAAACGCGATGACTTCACTTTTCCAATATTCAACTTCCCCTTTCTTTGTAGCAACATTCCAAAAGCACCAGCATACGGAGTTTACATCTCCCAACTCATTCGCTACAGAAGGGCCTGTGGTCGATACCGTGACTACATTGATAGAGCTCGGTTGCTTACAAATAGGCTACTTAAGCAAGGGTATGTTGCCCATAACTTGAGGTCATCACTACAGAAGTTTTACGGTCGACATCACGATCTTGTGGACCGTTAGGAGATATCTGTTTCCCAGATAACAACAGATCTTTCTCTTTGCCACTAAAATTTGATTTTCCTCTACCAGATTTGACTTTACTACCGGAGTTGACATGTTCAACACGGCGGGTGTCTTATAAGAAGCAGGAGATGCTTACTCTACCGGTGCACCTGATCTTACCCATGGTTTTAATTAGGTCCGTGTTGTTCATTTTTGTATATGTGCGTGTTTTCATTTTCTTCTCTGTGCCATGCTCATGATATGTCTTCGTTTTTCCGACGTTGCCATTGTCCTTGGATTGTTCTTTTCAGATTGACGGTTCGGTTCTCACTTACTTTAAATATCACTTAGGGTATACATTAGGTTAATTTTCATTCATTTAAATAAATTATGTCAATGGCACAGGCTCCCATTTTGAAAATTCAAGACCTCCCTGTACATCTTGGAGTTGGTAACTACTTAAGTTTGGACCACCAAAAATGTACTGCCAAATGAGGCTTAACATTCAAGGGGCATTACTCAGAACGGTTCACCATTGGTCAAAACGCATAGATGATCCATTATGACCCCACAAACATTTTTGTTACAACTCTTAATTATAAGAAATGTCTTATAAGAAGCAGGAGATGCTTACTCTACCGGTACACCTGATCTCACCCGTGGTTTTTATTGGGTCCGTATTGTTCATCTGTATTGTGTCTTCATTTTTCTTTTTTGTCCCGTACTCTAGTGGTGTCTATGTTTTTTAGTGTGTCTGATTTGCCATTGTCCATGGATTGTTCGTTCTTTTGATTGACGGTTCGGTTCTCACTTACTTTAGCTATGTTTTACAGTGTCTGAGTTAATACAATAACAAGATCTAGTATCAAGGTTCAAAGTGACCAATGATGATGCTAATTTTGAAAATTTTAATGCCCGAATTTCCCGGGGGTGGAAATCAACTTTCTTGTGAAGTTTGGTAGAGATAGAGCAAGCAGTCCCTGAGATGTTGCTTAGACAAGGTTACGGCTAGAAGGAGCGGAAAAATAACAAGTGATGATATGTTTGTATGCAAACACAAGTCACCAAAGCCACATTCCATAATTAATTATTCTTGAAAGAATGTTGTGTTGTAAATTAAATCACCAATGATTGTAAGATCGTGTTCTTCATTTCGTTTCTATTTTTATTCCTCATATAAGAATGAGTGTCTTAGACTTATTATGTTTTCGTCTATTAGTGCTTGAAGTGTTTTGCTCCACAGGTTAATACTTCATAAGTACATGTACTGGATTGCATCAGAGAGAAAGTTGCGTCATAACCATTTCTTGATTAAGGATTCATTGATGAAACCAACATTCAAAGCTTAATATGTATATTTATTGATACTTTAACGTGAAAAAACATCTTGGGGATGTGACCTTGACCTGATTTTGAAGGTCCCAGTCTTGCTGAACATTTTATGTGTTGAATGTCAATTTGTGTCTTCAATAGTATTTGAGCTTTAAGCGAAAACCCCGAAATTGGACATCAAGATCAGAATTAGTCCAGACACCAAAAACGGTTATTATGGCACGCGATAGTACCAAAAATGCGGTATACCTAGTATTTCACACGTAAACTAGGGGATTCCGATCGGTATACATAGTATTTAGCCGAAAACCCCTAGTTTCCAATCGAAATTGAACGGAAACTAGGGTTTTCGTTCGAAAACCAATAGTTTCAGATCGGTATCGGAAATTTGACTTTAAACCGAAAACACTATTCATAGTTTAAGCCAATGAGAAACGAGAAACGGAAATCGCAATTTGATATTTAACGTTCATTCAATACGAAAAGGAAAAACGGCATTCAGAGTTTTATTAAACCAATAATCTCTTACCCTTTTTGGGAAGAACACACTGAAAAATGTGACATTTGCAATGGGGGGGGGGGGGTAACTCATGAACAGTTCACCATTGAGGATCAGTCTAAGAGTGACAAGAACTGGGGTCAAAGTTCAAAGTGACCAATAACAGCTGTCATTTTGAAAATTTGAATACTCGAATGCACATCTTTGGATGAAGGTCGACCTTCCTGTGGAGTTTGTTGGCGATTTGGCAGGATGTCTCTGATAATTTGATTGGACAAGATTACGGCCAAGAGAAAGCGAACAAATAACTAGATAGAACTGTTTTTGCAGAACGAAGCATCAAAGTCTCCCAAACGAACTCTCATATCATATTTCTGGGCATTATGAGACTCTCTTTAGAGAAGAATTTGGGCAGGGGTCCCCTGATATATTTGTTTATACATACTGCTGAAATCAGAATATGACTTGCAGGAAAAAGCATGTTTCTTATCAAAATTTCAATACTTTTGTATGGTTCCCATGGCAACGGTAAATAATTCGAAAATCGAAATGCTTTAAAATTTGATGTTTTATGCCTCACAAATTTCTGATGAGGTATTAAGATAGTGATAATAGTCTTTGAGACATTACAATGTCATTTTTCCCGTATGGTTACTGTAGGACGATCCCACCCCTTTTTGAGCCCCGAAAATGTGCCCTTAAAAGACCCCTTTGACAAAACTTTTAATGACTGTACATCAAGATATATGGAGCTAATATCCTACAAAGTTTGAATCTTTTGGTTTAATGGTTTCTGAGATCTGGTTTGGACAAATTCAATGTGACGAGAAGAAAGTAACAGAATTAAAACTAGAATCAATTCTGCTTGGATGCAAATACAAGATATCTCCAAAACGAACTCTAAAATCAGAAGTCAAATGCTTTAGATGCGATCTGAACATTCTATAGAAGGTTTCTGTAAAATTTCATTCAATTCTGAGCACTTTTGATTTTCCCGACTTTTTGCCCGTTTCTGTGGGAACCGTCGCGATTTTGAAGTCTTGGAGACCAGAAAGCCATTTTACGAATGTTAGGTAACCTTCCTGTATTGATATCTTCCTATAAAATTCTCATCTAATTCTGATCACAAAAGAGAGAAAATAAAGCCACGACAAACCTTTTCAATAAATTCTCGGACAAAACTCAACAAAATTTAATGTAAGTATAGCAATGTATGTGCTGCCATTGGTCATAGTCACACTGCACTGTTTTCCTCTTATTGATCGAATTGTAGTGTTACTTTGTGTTAACACACTTGCCATTTAAGTTTTAATTGGTCGAAGACCTATACATTTATATACATGTATATAATATAAAGGCCATATATAAAAATGGGGAATCTTAACATTATTGAAGGTGAATAAGTTCGTCAATTCATTAGAAAAGGCCTGAATATCTTCAAAAATAAACTTGAAAGTATGTTTTGATATAATTAAAGTAGCAGTAACCAATTATTGTAGCAAATGGATTTTTGTTGGAGTACTGCCCCTTTATTACTTAGAAGTTTGCAAAATTAAGTTTGTGGACGCCAATTCCCCTACATCTTTTATTAGATTTCAACCAAACTTCACAGGAATGTTGATTATTATTTCTAGTTGTGCATATCTTCTTGCATGATTGATAGGCTTATTTTTGTTGGAGTTGTGTCCCCTTTTGACTTAGAATTATGCAACAATAAGTTTTTGGACTCTAATTTTCCTACATCTTTCATCGGATTTCTACCAAACTTCACAGGATTGTTGACCTTCATGCATAGTTTTGTATATTGTCTGGCCTAATTGATCGGCAAGTTTTGTGGGAGTTATGCTTCTATTTTTCATAGAATTTTTAATTTTGAATTTTAATTCTCCCACATCTTTCATTGGATTTGAACCAAATTTAGTAATATTCAAGTACAGTGGCAAACAACGGCAGTAGAATACCGAAGGAACAAAGGAGTGAAATTCACAAAAATCGAAGTCCAAAGACAGGGCAAAAACGAGAACACAGGAAACAAACACAACGACGAAAGACAGACACAAAGCACAGAAACAGAAATCACAACATTCAGAACAAGGCACTCACAGTGTGAACTCCAGTGAAACTGAGAGTGACATCAGGTAACAACATATAATTATACAAATCATCTCCAAGAAGATATGTATGGGGGTGGGGAGACGTTCATTTTTGTATCAAAAAACACACTTCTAGTCTAACATTGGACCAGATGGGAAATCGTTCACAATATTTTTCACCTCTGAAACAACAAAGCCAATTGGATCCAATCTTGGTCGGAACAGTCCTTGTTGTTCCCGTTTAAAAATAAGTCTAGTAAGTCTGCACTTCATCCAAGATGGCCGCCAACGGGGAACTTAAATTAACATTGTACCCAATAGGAAAAACACATTTAATGATATTCTCATATGAAACCATTAGGTCAATTGGAACCAAAATAAGCCAAAATTGTCAATGTGTGGTGCCTTTAGGGTTTGTGATTTTTTCCAACCTAAGTTGGTCTTCTTCAAAAAAGGTGACCAGTAAGTCCTTACCATATCAAAATGATTGCCATAAGAAAATGTAGTTCAACTTTGAAGCAATTAACGTCAAGGTCTATTTACATACTTGAAAAGGAGGCCTTTTATTACGTAGGTTATATGACTGTCTATGTCAGCAATGGCCAAGGTGAGCGATACAGGCTCTTGTTTTAGTTTTTGGTTTTTTTTTTTTTGGTTTTTTTTATGTTTTTTTTTTTCTTTTTTTTTCTGTGTTTGTTTGTTTGTTGGNTTATTTATTTTTTTTTTTTTACTTTGAGCAAAATATTTTTGTGACTTGAAGGTCGCATCTTTTTGACATACAATCTGAACTATAAGAGATGATTTTTTTCTGGAGATATTTTTTTTAATATATGAATTTTCTATTTCGAAGTGTATCATTTGTCCTATTGTTTCTTTAAGAAATGTATACCTTAATGTAGACTTGCTACAAGTCCCTTTTATTTGATAATTTTCTCTTTGAGAAAATCTCTCTGACAACAATTTCCCCTTTAATATTATCAGTATTCTATCCAGCTGTTCCCTCTATCCTCTGCAGCTTTGACTCTCTAATAGCAATTTTTTTATTAAAGGGGCCCAAAATTTATAATTAATAGGGAGGGACTTGGAGCAAGTCTAACCTTAATGTAATTTTTGTCACAATATACTAGAAACTTCTATCCTGCATAACTTTAATATCTTTTTTATACTAGTATGTTTTTATAAGTACATGTAGCATTATCATCATTGCAAATACGTATAAGGTAGAGTAATTTTACCGGATACTAGATGTCACAAACCACTAAATTGTCTCCGACGTTGCCAACCAGTGTCAAATTATATCTCGCTTGTTTTACTTGATGGGACCCGGTTCTAGTTAGCCTCACCTAACCTTTACCTAACAATAGGATATTTTCCCCGAAATGAATGCCAAAATATCCAAATTGGCCCTCTGGCACTCAACACACTTCAAGAAATAAAGCGAAATTCGACCCTTTGACACAGTAATGTTTGCTTCACTAATCCTAAATGTTTGCCAAATATTTTGGTTCTCAAATTTATTTTGTGCATGTCCATCACTAACGCGAATCATTATATATGTTACAGTAAATGTGTGTAATTAGTAATTTGATGAAATTACTAGAAATTTAGGAATTACATATAAGATATGGCGTATTGTCTGGCTCATACTCGAGAAACCAATATATTCCATGTTCTTGATAACCACTGCTTTTTGAAACTGTCAACATTTTGGATTTCAACTGTAATAACTGTTTGTCAGGCGGCAAGAGAACTGTCGATTGGAGATGTATAAGTATTTTGAAATATTGTTGCAAATCTGAATGCACAAAGAAGCCTTGCAATTGTTAAAAGGCTGATGTGATTGTGTATTGTATGTCATAACATTACCACATGGGAAAAATAAGTAATCGTCATAAAGAATATAATGTTATAATTTCACTATACATCAATGTCTTGTTACACTACTAATAATGTTTGGTTTGTTGAAAACATAATACTTTTTCATGATCAGAATCGAAATTTACAACAACTTCGGTATTTTGTTATCCCTTTTTTTTTTTGTCAAAATGAAAATTAAGTAATTGTGTGTAAAATTCAAGATTTTTTTTCAGTAATTTCATGAAATTACTAGACATTTTAGGAATTTTAGCAATTACACATAATTCCTTATTACACACATTTACTGTAACAGATATATCATTAAGACTACTTGACCTATAAAGCGATTGTGGAACTACGTTTGAAAACCTTTTGAGTTTTACTATAGACGTTTTCCCTCAAAATTCAATCTTGCACTTTGTAAAAACCTGGATAAGTGCTCCCAAAAAAAGACAACAAACACAAACAAACAAACTAAAAAACATACATTAACACATAGTTTTTGAGAAGATATAATCTGTCATAGATTGCGAACAACTAAACCTACTATAGATTTGGAGACAGAGAAATCTGCCATAAATAAGGAGACGATATAATCTGCCACAGATTTGAAGTGTGACATATCCTTTGTTTTCTCACTTTCTCTATAAGCTTTAACATGTTTTTCGTTTAATGGACTTCCAAATGTTTTGGTTTGATCTGCACTGATGAGACATACGTTGTCGAAATGTGCATATGCAGAAAATAAACAAACTTCGGTATTTTGTTATTTCTGTAATAGATTTGTAATCTGCAATAGATTTGGAACCCGCCATAGACTTCAGTCATATGAAAATACAGCTCTACAATTAAGATGGCAGATCGTAAAATAACATTTTACATGTGTGAATATTTCGCATAACTGATATGCTTTATCAACTCATGAAGTGAAAGGTGTTCCTTGAGATGAAGATGGGCTAATAATTTTTTTTCTCATTACGTCAACAAAATAGATGGAATAATTACAAAAGACAATTACGATGGACAATGGTCAAAGGACGTGATCTTTTTAAATATGTCATCAATATATATGAATTGGATAAAAATATTCACAATGAAAAAAAATACAATGGATTGATAAAGTAAGTGAGAACCGAACCGTCAATCAAAAGTACGAACAATCCATGGACAATGGATAAAATATATAAAGATTGACAGAAACGTTAATTTCAAATGTAATATTTAACTTCTCTCATTGATCAAACTCGGTGGCAATATCTTCAGCTTTTTAATCCAGAAACTTTCTCTACACTGTTTACTATTTACCCAGTAAGGATTTTAGTCAATAACCATTATTTTTATCTAGTAAAATCCGTCTCTTTGGTCTGAAGAGCGGAAATGTCTGCTGAGGGCGAGCCCTTTCTCCTTGTTTTTCAGAAGTTCTTTTCTACCCACTGATCTCATTTTAGTGGAACCCTTTTTGATGGTTGCATTTAATCTCAATGAATATTTTTGCTTTTGCTGTATAAGAAACCAATCCATTTAACTTAATCCTTGTTATTCTTACCTATTTACGTTGACGGATCGTTGAATCGGTAATTTAATGGTAATGTAAAACTGAGCT
Organism: Modiolus philippinarum; assembly: GCA_002080025.1. Lineage (NCBI taxonomy): Eukaryota > Metazoa > Mollusca > Bivalvia > Mytilida > Modiolidae > Modiolus > Modiolus philippinarum. The sequence goes on from MJUU01070514.1 coordinate 39,684, forward strand.
TTTTGTAGTTCCAAGTCAATTCATAATTCAATCCATCTTTCTAGATTTTGTGACATGCCCTAGGGCTCTCCCCTACAGTGCTGACAGTTAAAGTTGTAAGGAATCGTAGCCGAGTGGTTAACACGTTAGGCTTTAATGCTAAAGGACCCTGGTTCGTTCCTTGGATTGACCTTTGGAAAATTTGGCAAAAGGGCATTTTTCACACACACCCCCCACTCACAAACACACTTCCACAGCAACTACACGTGAATAATGTGTACAATCGGGGCCTTGGTGGGTAAAAGTGCACCCAATTTTACCAGTAGATTGCTCAAACTCTTCCGTTTTTCTATTTCCGCCGAGTTGCCCGTTGGTTCTCTCGGAGTACTTCGGCTTCCTCCACTAAAATTAAGACCTCCCGATGTCCTTACTCTCCCTGTGGGGATTGGGGGGATTTGGATGGTTCTATTGTGGAGAGTTGTATTTAGTTAAGTAATTCATTTAGGAGTGTATATTGGTTCCTCTGTACCAAAGCAGATCATGAGTTGTTCCTTGATTGGAGGGATATGAGGACATATATACTTAAGAGGGCAGGCAGGCGCGTCCCCGAATGATGAATAGGGGAATACACCCTGTCTACATTGGGTTAGCAGGTCATAATAAGGAAATTAACAATGGAGGGATATGAAGTAAATTCATGGTAACACTAAGCAATGGAACGACGCTTTTATTGTTATTCTTCATCTTGAAGTCAACATGAGGCCTTCAACAATAAGGAAAGTCTGGTTGCCAATCATTGTAAAATGTGTGGAAAATACTACACTTCATACAGTTTTAAGTTTCAGTCGTTGTTTTTTCCCCTCCATCCTTATCGTTTTATAGCTGAAATACTGTTTAGAAGCGACCAATTAAGTAATCAATCTTTCATACCCACAATATAAAACCTGTGCGCCAGAAATATCTGATTTACGTGTTAATATGTAGGCTGTTTAACGTTTCTGTAGGAAGAAACACGAATAAACATACACGTCCCGTAATCATTTACCATATTTTCTTGTTCCATGTAGACCAAATGTGAATGATGTATAAGGGGGTTACGTTTTGAGAAGAAATATGTTGTTATCTGCAAGAATCTGTGATCTCAACAGTCTTTCAAACAGTCATTCAAAAGGAAAAGACCAATTTCTTTGCTCAAGTGTGTCTTTGTGTGTCCATATTTATATAATTAGTCCTGTAAAAGGGAAGCAATATATTCCAAAGAGAACAACCTCATGTGCTTTCTTTTTGATAGTAAGAATATCCATTCAACACAAATTTCAACTGTATTCTGTCAACACTTTTGCTTTTTGTCTGTTTACTGTTACAACCGTAAGCTTATTGCAGTTTTTCTTGTATTGTATTTATATCGCAAAAATCATTAAAATGCAGCTACCTATATAATCAAAATTTTGAATAAAATTGAAACGTATCTTTACCTCAGATCTTTACACGCTGTCATAATAAGTTTACGTGCTGTACATTTAGTTTCCCATGAAAAACAGTCAAATAATTAACTTGATAATGCAATGAAGTAGCATTCAAAAAAGAAATTTCAATGTGACAGTATCTAAGAATATTGACACACACTACGACGAAAACCACTTTTAAACGAAAAACGTATTCCCCTTTTAAAAAAAATGAAGAAAAGGCTTCCTTGACCTGTTAATTATACCCCACGTTGCGGAGGGTATATAGCTTTTGACTGGTCCGTCCGTCAGTCAGTCCGTCCGTCTCTCCGTCTGTCATCAAGTGGATGCACCATTTGTCCGGAAAATCCTCCTTCAATTTTTAAGATAGGAAGTTTTTATTTTAAAGGTTGGCTGTGCACATATAAAAGATGTGCATTGTACTTTGATTTTGGCTGATTTTTCACAAAATTACTCATAGTTTAATAGTTTTATGCACTGCATCGCATATAGGGTACATCATTTGTCCGGATAAATTCTCCTATAGTTTATTAGATAGGAAATTTTTATTTTGCAGGTTGATTGTGCACATATTAAAGATAGGCATGCTACTTGGATTTTGATTTTTGATAATTTTTCAGTTTGATAATTTTTCAGAAAACTACACATTGTTGAACTTCGTCATTTTTATGCATTTTATTTCAGACAGGGTACATCATTTGTCGGAATAACTCCTCGAACAGTTTTTAAGGTGGGAAATTATTATTTTGCAGATTATTTGTATATATATATATCAAAGATGTGCATGCTACTGTTTAGGGTTTTATATTCGCGGTACGAAACTTTCGCGGTTTTCAGTGTTGCATTTATTCGCGGGGTTTTATATTCGCGGAATTTTAGTGAAAGTCATTATGTTCATTTATATTATGGTTTGCAATGAAATATTGGCGGGTATTAATTTTCGCGTTTATCTTTTGAAACGCGAATAACGCGAAAATTAATACCCCACGAAATATATCAACCATACAGTATTTGGGTTTTGATTTTTGCTGATTTTTCACACAAAAATGCATTTGCAGAACATAGTTATTTTTAGGCGAGATAATGCTTTAAGGGTACACTATTTTCCCTGTAAATCCTCCTACAGTTTTTAATTTAATATATTTCACAGGATGATTGTGAATCTGTAAGAGATGTGCAAACTACTTTGATTTCTTCTTTTGATAATTTATAGATAATGCAGGATTATCCGATATGTGGGGGCGTGGGGTATGTGAGCTTGCTCACTATGGTTCATTAATTATTCAAGAAAACGACAAAAGGCTACAGATAAGAACGTTAATAAGATATTTCAGGCGCACAGGTTCCTATAATGTGGTACCAGAATATGTGATCTAAAGTGAACAAATCAAACGAATATACAAATATGAGAAACCAGAGACATTTAAACAAACCTGTTTCTAGTTTTAATATTACACACTTTAATATTAGTGTGAAAATTTGAAGGGCAATCATTTTCTAATAAATAAGAATATTTTACATAAGGTACAGTTTTCGTATAAACTAGGCTCACAACTTGTTTCTAACAGCAACCATACTGATTGAATGCCTTGAATGAATTAATTTGCACCTTGAAAAAAATACGATTCCAGTTGCATTACATAGATACCATATATATAAGGATTAACATAAATAATAATTTTAGGCCATATAGAATGTAAATAGAATCATGAATATAGTATTACTGCGTTTTTCATATTGGCATTGTTATAGATCCGAGGTAAGCCATATTGGCCTGAGGCGCAAGCCCAATATTATAATTATGTCATTATGAAAAGTATTACACAATAATACCTTTATTAATTAACTTCATTACAATTAATTATATCAACTGCTTTCCAGTATTTCTTCAGTTTTTATTTTAAAAGACATTGTGTCCTGTCAAAGCACGGTAGCAGACGACAATTTACGCACTACTGGCTTATTTTAATGTTTTCATAACTAGAGACGATAAATCAAAAGGAATTGTGATAAACCCCTTGTTGGACTGGGCAAATATGGAAAAATCGAGAAAAGTTCAGGTCATATTGGCATACTTTTGTCATTCAGTTAAACACACTTAGGTTAATTAATGATATATCATTATTCTGAACTGCTAAATAATCGTATCTGATATTAATAATCATTTCACGAAACTCCATACCTTGTGAAGGTTAATTTATTAACCAACCCCTAAATCTTTTTTATGGAATTTCCGGAAAAGTTAACAATATCGGACAGGAATAAAAGATCGAATAACAAAGGTTAGATCTTTGAAAATTGCACTTTAAAAAATATATAAAATTTCAGTTCTATTCTTCTTTTAATTATAGTAATGCCAAGAGAAACTATGTATAGATTATTACAAGTCTATTCCGGTATCTGCCCTGATATCAGGGCAGATAAGGGAATAGACATGTCATAATCTTTTTATCACATATTTGACGGGGAAATGTTGCAAGCTAAAAGAAAAAAAAATACATATCTATTTTGCTTTTAAAATGGACAAAATTTAGGCAAATTCAGATTGCCCCCCACTTCTTTTTTTTATTGTTGCAATACGTATGGTACATGTATCTGTTGAGAGATGCTTAAATAGAATGTATCAAGTAGTGTTCAAAAACTGCATCTTTCTCATCTGAAAATGAAAAAAATCTTGCCACGAATAAAACTGCAGTGTCAAACTTGACTTGATAAAGTCTTACGGAGTTCACCTACTGTCTGAAGCCACTGTTTGAAAACTTCAGCATCAAAAAGGTTTTCCTTTGGTGTTTCATTTTTAAGGCACCAACAAATTCCGACTTTTCTTTCTCAAAACACTTCTAAACCGAGAACAAGCTTCGGCTTCTTCCCGATGATTTTTTGTTTACGTTGCCAGATGACGTCATCAAAACAGGGCAGATAACAGTTATCTGCCCCGGGCACGGATATCGATCAGACTTTTGCCCGGTTATTACATATGCAAAAGGGTACAATTTGCGTATAAATATGTGCTAACGCATTTTATCTAACAACAAAAAGTTTGTGTGGCGGAAACGAGTTTTCCAGTTCTAAATAAGATATAACGAAGGGCAAAAAAGAATTTTCGTTGTTGGTCAGTTAACATGACTACATGTTCTTATGAAACAAAATTTTATTCTGCAAATGAAAATATTTTACACAAGTCTAGAATATATATATCAGACAAAATGGGCCACGATTTGTTAGATACTAGTCGTAACTTGAACAAATGTATGACTGTAATTTTTAAGTATGTCCATATATATTCATTTAAACAGCCAGTACTTTTTGGCGTAGTCCTTCACTGACACTGCCTTTATGGAGTGTTTCCAGTGCCAGTTCTTAATGTATTGAAGTAATCTTAACTACCATTGCTCAATTTAGTGTGGTCTGACGATGTTGATGCTTTTTATAGACAAAAATCGTCCTTTGTGGTGACCAATTTTTACAATAGTCAGTGGGAATAGCTAGAGAACTAATGATATGCTACCCTCGGCTATTTATTATTATTTTCATTTTGAGTTGATAGAAAAAAAGAATACGGGTAAACACTGACATATTTTATACCCAAGACAATTAGAAATTTAGGGTTCTATTACCGAATCAAGCCACACCTTACATTGGCAACTCCTGACGCCAGAGTTATCTAGTACATATCTGCAATTTCCATATTCTGTCAGTCGTTTTCATACCACATTCGTAATCTATTATTTGGCTACTTAAATTTATGAAATGTTTTGTATCCATGTTTTGTCATTACTGCTTTCGCACACAAGAAAGTCAATTCATTACAATGTTCCTATATCGCAAATACAAACTGATATGAAACGGGCATCTTGTTCGAAAGCTTCATTGAACCGATTCAATAAATCTGTCCCCACCGTCATTTTGTGACGAGTACATCTTTTGTCAGCTTCTGTGTTGAAGAAAACACATTGTCATCAAATGTTGAATGGAACAGACATAATATTGTGGACTTTCATATACAGTGTAGCATTTTGTCATCTTTTTACAAAGAAACTGTCAATCAGTGATATCGAACAAGGATTTGTATAGTGATCCAAATCCTTATATCGAAGCAATCAATGAATCAGTCACAACATCACTGCATTTGATTGGTCAAGAAAGTTAGGTAGGGACTCATTTATTGAATCGACCCTAGTTTATCATAGAAGACATACACTAATTTGATTATAATTTGATGCAATGTATGTTAAATGGGACAGATCATGATTACCTATGAAAATAATGCAGATTCAGATTCAATATTTTATCAAAATCTTACCATATACAATGTACAGTTAAAATACATGATATATATACTAAAATATGTTGAATATACACTTAAAAACTATCATGTATGTGCCATTCTTAAAAGAATTATGAGAGATTATGTAAAAACTTTTATACAATATATGGTTATATACACTTTCATCAGCACACTTTATGCTTGAAATATAAAAAAACGAACATTCGTCATCTTTAATTATTACTATATAAAATGCTTTTTCTCCTCATTAAAATATTACAGCAGGTTTTGGCAACAGAATTAACATATTTCCACCCCAATTAAGCCGAGTTCTCGACGAACAGTTTAGGTAAGAAGAGTTCGTGTATAATTGGTTTAGTCCGGTTGGATAATGTTTAGCCTGGTTGAGAAAAATGTAAAAAAAAATCTTATTTTAAGTTACCTAAATGTTACCCAGTTTAATAGGGATGATTTCATTATTACTAAATAAAAATGAAAATTTTTATCATTAGAAGATGTTAAAAAATCATAATGGTATCTTATAACATCTATTAACCAACCATTCTAGTTGTTATAGCTTTATACCTTTAATTACCTAAGTGTGTGTTTTTTGAGAATGAATTTAGCATATTTTATTATGCCTGGCATTTTCCGCAAATGTATAATGTTCATTAACAGAATACCCCTCTCCTTTTCCACCGACAAAAGTCTCCGCCTTACATCAATACCGATGAACTAAAATTTTGTGGGTTGTGACTGGAAAAACCATTTTTTAATTTTCTTTTATAACACGGCATTTTTTGTTTCAAAATAGTTGGACATATCCTGTAGTTTTATAAAGGTATGTTAAATTTACACTTATTTCTTAAAAAAAACATTTACTGCATAAATCTATAGTTCAGATGTATGTGTTGCAACCTGACCTTTTCTATTTACGATAGAGATAGAAAACGTCAATTTTGCAAAATATTTATGCATACTCAAGAGAAAATTGGTTTTAGAGTGTTAATTTATCTATAGTTCATGTGACATGTGATTATAATTTTCAGCCATTGTAGGTGTTTCCTGTTGTCCCCTTTATTTCATTTCGATGAATTAGCACGTTCAATTTCGATTTTCAAAATGTTATGGTTTTAACTACACCGAGAGACATTTGTAGGAATAGTTTAATGCAGTATCTACATTCAAATAAGATGCATAATACTAGACTTGCGAAAATATAAACTCTCGTGTAATTGAAGGCAGAATTCAGTCGGGGATCCAGACAAACTGAAAAGGGGGGTTCCGAATAGAAAATGAAAACAAATTTGGCCAAGCGGAGCAAGTCGCGAAAATTTTTGGGGTATTTTCTTAGTAAAACATCAGGATATTCATTAAAAAATACATGATTGTCCAAAAAAAGCCCATGAACCCCCCTTGGATCCGCCAATTGAAACGATCTCCTCAAATACCAGTGAGACCTCCGGAGTATCAAGATTCTTGATCTGTTGAAATAAATATATACCAAATAAAAAACAAAATATTTATGAATTGAAGTAAACACTTATAAATGTTCCTACATCATGACATGTCTTTAACTAAATTTTGAAACAATTAACTTGAAGCGCTACAACCCTTAGCCCAACAGTGTTCATTAATCAGTAATTCCCTCGCAACGAATTGATTTATTTTGTTTTGTTTGTTTGTTTGTTGTTTTTTTTTCGTATAGTATCAGAAATGTATTACGGTCTGAACACGACTCAGAAGTTCCGTATTGTTTATTGAAGTTTGCAATGTATTGACTTTGCTAGTCGATCTAACATTAGCTTACAGGTAACACTTTAGTCCAATCTCATTACTGGCCCTCTGTTTGGTCCTTACCTTGTGTGTGTGTGGCAATTGCTCTCCACCTTAGAATGTTTTGTAACTTCTCTGGGGATGAAAACCCGATATTAAAGTGTGAGAGCGTGATTCTGTGTTCAAATATCATGATTTCGAGACATGCTGTGGTTGTTTAAATGTTGTGATCGTCTTCTACTAGTCTTTTAGTCGGGATATGGATGACAGCGATTGTAAGAACAGTTTGCCAGTAAGTTTGTTTGTTGACGATCTCGCATCCATGGATCAAAGGAAAAAAGACATGGATGTAGCGTTGCTCAACATTTAGCAATGAATTCCGCTCAAACCGGTGCTAGAGGTCGTCTTGAACTTGCTATGAGGTATAAGTAATGCTCATTGTTGAAGGCCTTATGGTGACTTCAAGATGAAGAACAACAATAAAAGCGTTGTTTCATTGCTTGGTTTTACCATGTATTTGTAGAGATTTTGTCTCATTTACATTTACTCCACATCCTTCATTGTTAATGCTGAGAGCTTCTGACCCGACAGTTCTTCTTTTTCTTCTTCTTCTTCCGATACTGTCCACATTCAACTCTGTGAATATCCTGACAGGTATGTGCGTATGGTTAAAAACTGGATAAAAACAAGTTGCTGGTCTCTAGTTTGGTATTTGCCACCTTAGCTTTGAAGGCCTCAAGTGACCCTGCTCCGGCTTTGCCTGGTGGTAGTTTGTTCCAGTCCTTCACAGTGTTGATAAAATACGACCATTTCATACAATCAGTTGCATACATAATGAACTCACAGAACTCAGAATTATACATCGCTTATTTATAAAAATGAGAACCGCGGGATACTAGTATACAGTAGTGACTGATAAATTTTCACTATAATTTTGCTATGGCTCCGAGTTGTTTCAACAATAATTAGTGAAAAATTCAAAGTCAACCAATAAAGAGTGTTACAAACATTATTGCATTAAAATCACTACACAAGATAAAAAAAAATAACACATCTTAAACATGCATTTTAATGTCTTTTTACTTCTTCAAATAGGTCTTCTGTGTAAGTGCAATGTCTTTTGACGACATCGAACAGAGGATGAATGAGTTGTTTTTATTTGCCCGAAATAGTTGGAAGTTGGTTGCAGGAAGTTTGGATGAGCATGGCTTTGTGTCGCCTGATGCGATGTTTCCCAAAAATACGAAAATGTACTACATTTATATCCAGCCTTCACTTTTGGCATTCCTACTGATCTGGTTGATATTGTTGATTTTCACACTCAAATCCCAGGAAAATTATATGAAAAAATACGGCTTCATGACAGTATACAGCTTTATAGATATATTTTGGATAGCAGCACAAAATATGGTTTTAATATACGTATTCACGGACAAAGATAAATATCTTGGATTTGAGATGTGCTATGTGTTTGAAGTGTTCACCGTCATTTTACCACGTGTTCTGGTCATATTTTCAAATTGGATGAAAGTTGCACAAGCTCTCCAGAACTATCTCCTCGTAAGCAAACCTATGAGCTACAGAGACGTATTCAATAAAAGGAGCGTCGGAACATTTCTTGGTGCGATATTTTCTGTTAGTATCTGTATTGGAGTCTTTTACATTCTCTCTACCGACTATGAAAAAGTGTATAGACTAAATGCTACGACAATGAAAGCTACCGAATTGTGTCATGATCGTAGAATTCTTGGTCAAGAGACCAACCACTTCGACCGTAACCATTTATATCTGAGAATAACATTTTACTTGCTCGCATCTCTCATTCCTTCTCTTTTCATGATCTTATTCAGCTTATTGACTGTTTGTGTAATCAAACGCCAAGAAAAATTTCGCCAAAATTTTAATGTACGTGTAACACCTGCACAAGCTGCGTCAAGAAGACTAATAAGGGTTATAGTAGGCGCTTCAATAATTTTTGCCGTTTTGACATTTCCAATGGTAATCTATGTCTTACCGGTATTTGAGACTTTATATATCCACCATGGCGAGGCTGTTGGCATCTCGTATGCTGTGTTGTATTTATTGAATGTTCCTGCTAATGCCTTCATGTTTAGTTGGCTGTCAACACCGTTCAGGAATAAAGTACGAGTAACATCGCTTTGCAGACGACAAAATGGGTAACAGCGTTTGGAAATAAATATCAGATGGGGATTTGCAGCACTTTGATCAGAAGTCGCATTTTCATTTACCAAATCAGAAGATAATTAATGGGCCTTTCAATGAATGACGTTTTGAAACCGTTATAAGAGGGGAATGATATCAGGAGTGACTTTTTTACTGTATCAAAAGTTGGACAATCGACTCTTTAACGGATGACTTTCGGACCGACTAGAAGAAAAAAGAAGTATCACTCTCAAGATAGCATTAGTGACTTTGAATTCTTTATAATTATTAATTTCTTATTGTCATATTTCTAATTTTGTAAATTCACAATATGAATTGAATGACAAGTTTTTTGTTTTGTTTTGTTTTGGTTTTTTTTGTATCTATTGTATCATTTTCTGTGTTGATATATGTAATAAACAGATTATTATCTGCCCATTCAGACGTCTTTCTCGTTGTCACTCTTCGACTGATTCGTAGCCCTTACGCTGGAGTGGTACAAAATGTATAGTCAGATTTCAGACTTGTCCAATTATCACTGTAGATATCGGAAAAGACACGTAATATACACGTAGTTGTCGGAACACACACGTAATATAGGTTTCGGAATACATACGTATTATAGGTGTTCCTCTTATATTTTAGTTAAATTAATGTTGTTTCTTACTGTTCAAAATACAATACAAAAGACTAAAGCAAAAAAGTGAGAAAGGGGAAATCTATTTAAAAATTTTTTTTAAAAACGACAATTCATATTAAACACAAATTAAGACAACCAAGGGAGATTTAGGTACCATATATTAACCGGTTTAAGCCTACCACTATCTCTTGCTGGTGCCGGCACCAAGTCAGGCTATCCCGAGTCCCTATCGTTGTCTATTGTCTTTTTATTGTTTTTCTTGTGTTGTTCCTTGGTGTATTGCTACTTATGATTGTAGTGTACGGCCATTGTAAATGTTTTGTGTTACCTTCCCTCTATTAACCTTACAAAGACAAACAAATAAACACACACAAAAAAACAGCACAAAATTAAAGCACCAGCAGTCTGAAACCCCTAAACAAATGGATGTATTATCAGTTGCCCCGGAAAGGTAGGCATGAACTAGACCGAAAATATGACTTCGTCTTCGCTCAAAAGAGAATTACCATACAAAAATATTTGACACTCACACCAAAACTACATACACCAAAATATACGAAGGTAGCCACCCCCCCCCCCCCAATTTAAAATAAACATTGAGACGGGAAATGAGATGTGGACTCGACTACCACTAACCAAGAGATGTAAGCTTTTACTGAAATAAGCAATGAAGGGATATGGAGAAAAAGCAAATGAGACAAAATGTCTACAAATACGTGAGAAAAACAAGCAATTATGGAACAACGCTTTTATTGTTGTTCTTCATCTTCTTGAGTCTTCTGTCAGGAAAACTTCATATTTATGTCAAAATTAGATTTATTCCGAGTACGAATCCATCTGCGTGTTTATATAAGTTAGCGTCAAATTCTGCATTCACTTGACGCCGTCTCTAAAATTTAAATACATATTTGTGATGACAATGTTATTATATGAGCACCCTGAAAATGATAATAAAAAGAACACAGGAATATATTTCAGGGGAAAATATCAATGATGTTAACAGGACGCACATTATCACGACATCACCTGTGCGACGTTCGTTTCATGATTAAGCCAAAATAGTAATGGGTACTAGGGTCGGCGCGAAAAGGTGCGTTATTGATAGAAAATGTATAACTCATTGACGACGTTCATGTTTATTTTGAAAAAAAAATATATACGAAAATAAAGAAAATAAAACCATTTTAGGGGACATTTAGAACTTGCTATATGTGATTTTCCTCATTGTGTTGAAGACCATAAGGTGACCCCTAGATGCTTTGTTTTGAGTCGTTTTAACCTAGAGATGAGATGTTGTCTACTTGACATTTACCCAATTTCCTACCTTTTTCAAAATTTTGAGTGGGTAACTGTTACGGCATTTATACTGATGACATGTAGCATTTTCCATATTTGGAAATTTTATGTTGTTTTTTGGTTGAAGTTTACTTGATGTGAAATATTGAGTTGACTGTCAAAAATATGAACGATTGCAGTCTTTGCAAAAATAAAGGGGGGGGGTCTTACATGGCATACTATGTCAAATAGAAAAACCATTAAGGCATTGTACGTGCAAAGACGGGAGCCTCCGACAGAAGGCTAAAAGGAAACAAGAGAAGGAGCAGTCGGAAACAACAGCTAATCCCCTCGCCCTGTTGTTGAATGTTTATCTAGACGAAGACTCCACAAAGTGGCTTGTTACCTAAATGTGACTCAGTCATGCGAGAATGCAGTGACCCTACTTCAATCGGGAAACATATAGCATACATGTATTCATCTTCTGATGAAAGATTAATCTTCCCAATAATAAACTTAAAACAGTAATTTCTGATCTGATACATCAATGTTTCTGTACCAAAAACGGAGAACGCAGGTATTTCTATCTGGTAATAGGAAAAGATAAAACATATTTTGTAAAGAACCACAATGAGTCAAACAAGAAATACAGTGAAAATGACGTGATTAAGATGCTTGAATTTTTGATCGACAACATTTTTGTTGAATGTGGAGGCCGTGTTTTTCAACAGACAATAGGGATTCCTATAGGAACAAATTGTGCGCCACTTTTAGCTGACCTTTTCCTTTTTTCGTATGAAGCAAAGTTTTTACAAGGGCTGATACAACAGAAACAAAAACAACTAGCCCAGACTTTTAATTTCAGCTTCAGATATATAGACGATGTACCTTCTCTTAATAACCCCAGATTTAAAGAATATTTACATCGTATCTAACCCAATGAACTTGAAATTAAAGAGACAACCGATACACCCGATTCTGCTTCATACCTTGACCTTTGTTATACATTGACGAACATGGACGTCTGAAATCTAGATAAATATTAATCCTCTGTGACTTGTAGTATCTCAGATCTGGACTTTTACAAAAACTTTAACCTAAGTCATTTATGCATGACATGTAGGTAATAGTTACATTATTTTTATCTGGAGCTTCGTAACTTTGCAAGACGCACTACATACAAAATATTATTCCTCTAAGAGTTGTAGTATCCCAGATCTTGACTCTTACAAAAAATTTAACCTAAAAATGAAAAAGAAAGGAAATGGAGTAAATGTCAGGGAGACAACATCCCATATCCAGGTAAAAACGACCCAAAACAAGGCATCTAGGTGTCTTCAACACAGTGAGGAACCTCTCACCATAGAGCAAGCCCTAAATGGCCCCAAAAACTTTTGTAAAAAGTGAATAAATCAATGGAAACAAACCACATCCAATAACCCGAATATCAAGAAACTAAAATTTTATAAGAAGACAATGACAAGCCAATGACCAACATATTCCTGACTTGGGACAGGCGCAAAAATTGCGGTGGGGTTAAACTCGTTTTCTTGGATCCAAACCCTCGCCCTATGTGTGATGAATGGCTAAAAAATTAAATACACAAAATCTAACTAGAAAAAAGTCCAACTTATCAAGACGAGTACCCTTACAATGAAGTACATAAAACATGAAGACAATACACACGGGTACTGTCCGGACAAATGCTCGCAGTTACTGACAGCTAGCTGAGGACATAATTTCCGTTGACTATGATATCAAGCCTTCTTACATATGAAACTTCAATTGAAATACTTCTAAATAGATTTCGTAAAACAACATCATCAATTATGAAAGAAGAACATGATATTGTGCAATGCCAAGTACTGCCAATATGAACAATTGTTTAAATTAAGTTAAGATGTAAAGCACTTAGGAGCTTATCAATTTTTTTCCAACCAAAACCAGAAGTAAAGATTTAACAACAATGCTGTATTTATATCCTTTATGAATAAGTTTGTTCAATGATTGTATTTGCAAAGATTTTTATTTGGGTGAAAAAAAAGGTGACAACAAAAGTCCGAATCAATCAAAGGGAGAGACCAGTAAAGAAAATTCGTATTACATCCGACAGTTAATTTGACTTTTCCAAAAGTTGATGATCTCGTAGGTATTATCAAGGACAAGGGTCCTTACTGTCTTGTTTTGAAAAAGGATTTGAAAATGGAATACTGACAATTAACAATGAAGGGATATGGAGTAAATGCAAATGAGACAAAGTCTCTACAAATACATGGTTATAATAAGCAATGGAACAACGCTTTTATTGTTATTCTTCATCTCGAAGTCACCAATCCTTATTCATCCAGGAGATTTACATTTTGTAGGATTTAAGTTCGAAAACAATTGTTTTCGGACCATGTTTTACCAATGGGTCTCGGATCTAGTGCACAGATCTGTCAGCCAATAACTACTGCCGTTTGTTTCATGTATGTAACATGGGGTGTATGGCTGTAAATTATCTAAATGGTTTTGATAGATCAGAATGTGCAGATGGATGCATATGAAGCTTTAGGGTCATTATTAGAAAAAATGTGGTTTTGAAGAGTCTGAACAGAAATGTATCCCTCCCACAACACGTGTGGAAGTTTTGGGGATTACAGTAGATACTTCAAAATTGACTCAAAAGGTCACCCATGAAAGAGTTTAGAAAATATTTTAATTTAAATATATTGAATAGGATTGGATAGCAGGCCGAAACCTAAATACACTCTCTCCTTACAAAGGCAACATAACAATAATATACAGGTTAATATACAGCCAAAGGGACATAATTCAAAATAATTTACACATTGGAAATATCAATGCATATATTGTAATAATAATTTTTGCCCCGTCATAAAATTTTATTTACTAGAATAAATAGATTATGAACTTATTTGTATAATTGATCTTTTAACTATTTGTCTAGATACTTAAATCAATTGCCAAAAGATGTCAAATTAAATAGTGTACCCATTCAGAAGGTTTTTCCAAAGTTGTTTAAGTTGTATAATAATGAATATTAATAAATAAATAGAATGGGTTATATTTCATTAATAAGTATTTATCATTTTAATTTTTGTAAAAAAAAAAAGAACAAGGAAGAAAAATTAGCAAATGAAAATACTTTCAAATTAATAAATAGAAGTGAAAAGTATTTTCTGAGTATGCAAATATAATACTAAATAAATAAAATAAAAATAAGAAAATAAAATAAAATAAGAATGAGTACTAAATTAGTCCCCTACTACAGTTTTTATTCAAAATTAGAAAACATTGTATTAAACCTATTACTATTTTCAATAAATGAATGGACAGCAAAAACTAATGTTTCATTCTGCTTATAATTTAATAATTCATTCCCATATAAAATGTTTTGGATGCAAAAATCAATGTTGAATTCGTTGCAAGCAAATTGAAATGGTATTCTTACAGTTGCATGAATAGGGCAGGAAATAAAAAAGTGATAATATCTTCAACCGTGTCTCTGCAGTGTGGACAGAATGGATTGCCAGACAAGAGATGAGCCTCATTTCTTAGCTGGCATTATATTATGTTTTCTTTTCTGTTTCCAATATTAAAATATTCGGGTGACTTTCTAAGATCAGAGTTTAGACTTCTCTTAAATGAAGGAATGGACTGACAGGACTTGACAGCTTCAGGTAAAGAATTCCATACACGTATAGTACTAGGGAGAAAACTATTATAGAATACTGATGTATTACAAAAGGGGGCCCGGAGATTATTATTTGATATATTTTGACAAGCACAAGTTCATATAAATGGGGAGGAGAATGACTATTTAATATCTGATACATGAGAATAAGCTTTTGTTTTTCTCTCCTTTTATAAAGCGGTTCCCATCCTAGTTCCTCATACAGTTTAGATTTTGACGAATTAATACGAAGACCAGTAATTATTCTACCTGCCTCGACTTGTACACTCTCAAGTAAATTTGCCTGATACATAGTACAATTATCCCATACAGTATCGGCATATTCCAAGATTGGACGAATAAAAGAGAAGTATAAATTTATAAGAGCTTTTCGAGTCAGCCGATATTTCAACATTCTAAGAATATTTAGTCGTTCACATGCCTTTTTATAAATTTTGTCAATATGATCATTCCACTTACAATTACCTTGGAAATCTAAACCTAAGTGGGTATGAGTTTTTACATCATTTACTTGATCGGCTGAATCTCCAAAAATAAAGTGGAATATTATAAGGATTTCTCCTTGTAAATAAACAGATTCAGTCTTTGATGGATTAAAATTCACTGCCCATTGTTGGGACCAGTTATGCATATGCTCAAGATCAGCTGTTAAATAATCAGCAGCCTGAATATAATTTTGCTCATCTATAATAACAAATAAAGATGTATCATCTGTAAATAGTTTGATATGACAATTAAGACCATCAACTATGTTATTAATATATATAAGAAATAAAAAAAACAGAGCCTTGAGGTACCCCGGCATCAATATCTTCCCACCCAGAACAAAATCCATCCAAGACTACTTTTTGTTTGCATTCACCTAAGTAATCTTAAATCCAGTTATAAAGTTTTCCATTTATTCCAATTTCCTGCAATTTGAATAAAAGACCTTTATGCCAAACTCGGTCAAAGGCCTTAGATATATCACAAAAAAACAAATCGCACATCCTTACCAATATCAAGATTGCTAAGGATAGTGTGATAAATACTAAGTAACTGGTTAACAGTAGAATCCTTTGGTATAAATCCTGATTGATGTTCCGTTAAAATATGATTTTCAATTACATAGTTATGCATATGTTTAACTATGATTTTTTTTCCATCACTTTACACAGAACACAAGTAAGTGAAAAAGGTCTAAAATTTGAAACCTCTGATGCAGTTCCTTAATTTTTATATATTGGGGTAACATTTCCAAATATAGGGTAATCTTCCACACTGCAAGGACTGATTGAATAGTAAGGTTAAAGGATGGACTAAGGCATGTAAAACTTTATTTAATATCATGGGTACTATACCATCAGTTTAGAAAATATCATTATTAGTTAAGGCTTGGTTACGAAAAAAGAAGGTTTCTTTAAGAGATCTTCAGTCCTTATTCGGAAAGTTTCATTTTGTGTCTACTTGTGTTCGGCCTGGAAGATAATTTGTTATCTAATTGGTTACGACAAGAATTCCTACAAACGCCGTATGCATTGGACACAAAATTTTTACAAAAATTCCTAATGAGGTGAAAGAAGGTAAAGTTTGGTTGTACCGATTTTTACCTGATTATAATGGTGTTTCAATTATGTATCTTGAAGAATGGTCTTCTCCGGACGCGGTTTTTTTCGAGCGATGCTTATTTAGATGGTTATTGTGCTATTTCTTCAAACCAATATTGTTATTCTTTGTTCCCTCTCTTTATTGTAGACAATAATTTACATGTAAATTGTCTGGAACTTTTAGCTTTTGTTGCAAATCTAGGGGTAAGAGTTATAAGGGTAAAAGAATACCCATTTACTCCAATAATGAGGCATCAGTAAAAGTCATTAAGTCGGGTTCCTCTAAAGACATTTTTATGCAAAATTGTCAACATGAAGTATGTTACATTTCGGCAACTTGTGGATTTGAAATTCGAGTTAAGCACATCATTGGCACAGAAAAAAAAATTAGTTGATCATCTACCAAGATGGCATATTCATGGTAGATTATCAAAATATAACAATAAAAGTTTTGATCCTTTGCTTCTTGAATAACATTACTTTGGACTGCACTAGACTTTGTATTTGTTCTATGGCTTCTTCTTACCCATGTTTGTCTATATTAAAATAATCCATTGTAATCATTGAAGTCACTGAATCTAAATTATAGTGAATTATAGTGAATATTCATCTTCTTGATTGACAATAAAATTTTTATTTGTTTGTTTGGGATGATTTGTAAATTTTTCAGATACGCGACACGCGTAGGTGTTCATATCAATTAACGAAAAGACCAAATATACTACACTATAAGGAAATAATGTCAACGAAAAATAAACAACGTCTTATCAATTTGTGTAAATTAATAAGAATCATAAATAATAGAGTGAGTCCTCCTGGCTGAATAACTTATTTTTAATAATTTAGAATTGTACATATTGTATATATTGTATATATAAATTATTTATGATGTTGTCTCTGTACCTATGTATATTGTTATGAGAATAAAGATGATGATGATGATAGAAAACTGATATTAGCTTTTGTCATTTTTTCTGATCTATCAATAAATAAATCTTAGGTTCGTGTTACTTATCTAATTTACTAATTAATGTTGTAATCACAACTCTGTTAATTAGTGATCTATTTGATAGTGTTAACAATTAATCTATCAGTCTTAACTTTACGTATCAAATAAGTGCTAACTTAACTAGAATTTTGTACTTGCAAGATTAGCCCTTGACAACATTCGATATGTTTTCAACACACCAACAGTTGTGGTCAGAAACAAGTGATTATGACTTCATAGCTAGGCAGAATAAAAATCACCCTTAAAGGCCAAATCAATCAATTAATGCGTAATCTTTGTTCAAATTTCACAACCGTTATCCTTAGCATAGTACGGTGACATCAGTAAAAAAAATATAAAAAAAAAATTAAAATGACAACATGAAAGTTCTATAATCTTTCGACTACGTTGAAAAGACTGAATGAATATATAGTTGGTAATAAAACTCATATATGTGACATTTTTTTTAAAAAGTCTACTTTTGTATACATAAAACACAAAAGTAAACGCCTTCGATCCAGCAATTAAATAGTAGTTGTTAATAACTTAATATCAGTAGACAGTAAAATCATACACATAAACGAAAGTATTAAGAAAGGATATCACAAGTTAGCAGGTTACACCAAATGTCCACTTCGCAACGTTTCAGCCTCCTCTTTAAAAGGCTAAAATAGAATTATGTTAATTGCTTTTGTAAAGATAGTTTTATTAGTATCTTGAAATGCAGGGATTTCAGTACTAGATAACAATAAGATTAATCAACAAAATCACTGGTAAAGCATCCAAGCATACTTTCAACGTCTTCGATAAAAAATTTTAAAAATATGCAATTTAAAATGGAAAAATCACGAAATAGGAAAAAAAACATTCAAGCATCTTTCTTATTTATCTTGTACATACATTATTGTATCACACAGATAAAATTTCTACACAGATTTTCTTGATAAAAATTGAAAAAAATGTAAGAAAACGTTCATTTTGCAACGGTCCATTTACGAGGAGTGAATGACGTCGTTGCGTAGTGGAAAAATAACATAGATGAAATAAAAGGGACAACAGGAAACACCTACCTATAGAACATGTTACAGTACTTTTTTATACAACAATGATGAACCAGAATTCTTGAAATTAAAGATGCTTGTAAAATATGTTGAAGAGATGCAGTAGTTTTGATTTTTATGATTTTCAGTATTTCATGATAACGTCCCTAGGAAATATTGACCGTTGCGAAGTGGACAAGAATAAAAAAATAAGTTATCAACTGTACCAGCAAATTCAATTAACCGAGAGTAAATATGGTGTGTACAATTCTATAGATAGAAAATTTTGACCAAAAAAGGCGAACGATCGCTTAGTTGGTTATTCATCGTTGGCGTTGCGAAGTGGACATTTTTATGGCTGCTCATTTAAAACTGTTTAAATAAAATTTGTTACAACTACTCCCAATGAATGATTTTGTTTTAATTGTTTGAATATATTTCTAATAGATAACAGTAAAAAAAAGAAAACAACATCATGCACATTATACAAAAATGAGATGTTTGCGTATATTTTTTTTTGTGGGACAAACGGTTTTTGGGCACAGATTTCCTATTCAAAAATAAATAAAATATGTTGTTTGTCGGGCAGTATAAATGTATGCAAGTAGAGTCTACCACAGTCTACAACAGTCTAAAGGTGTTACGAAAACTGGATAGGGTGGAGGTGCATTTCTAAAAGAAAAAAATGGTAGGTAGATATGATAGTGCAATGATTATGTGATCGTTTGCTTAATCGAGGGTCATAATTTTACGTCAGTGGTACAGGATCAGGAGAACTTTTTATTCACTGCTTCACTGTATTTTATGCCATGTATTGCAGATATTGTGAATTTAATTTGGCAAGACAGAATCAAAGTCAAGACATGATTTTATTTTTGGGGGAACGCAAAAGGAAGAAGGTACATTAAAAATTTGTTTGCAGGTACACATATTTCTTGGTCCATGCCGCCACGAACAATTGACAATTTATCAAGGCGAACTTCTTTTCTATTACATACTGTCGAAATCTGTCAACTTTTCCATGTTTTGAAACATTTCCTATTTTCTCTGCATTTTGATTAGTCATCAGCTGATTCAACTTATCCAAAATGAATAGAATTTGTCTTCAAATGAGATTTTTACTGAACAGAGCATTTATTAAAAATAAAACCAACTATTGTTTATACGCACAACGCAGTACATTGTCATTGTACTGTAAGACGTCTATGACGTCCCACCTTGTGGAATATCAGCAGAGTGACATTCACTAACTACCATGAACGTTGGTGATGAAAAGTTATGCTGCATTCACCCGAATTCGAATTGATTGGCATTCGATGCGCATAAACTAATTATTGCTTTCATACTCAAAACGTATCTTAGTACAGTGACTGGAGGCAAAAAAATTCAACTTTAATGGACCAGCATACCTCATGGCTGATTTTTATATATAGTGTAAAAGAAGTAATATGCGTTTATTTTGCCCTGTCGTAAAAGGCAGAAGAGGTGCAGAATTTAGAAAATTGAGGTTAAAGGTCAAGACTGAAAATCAGCAAAAAAAGCCATATGTTTGCAAAAACAGGAACTGCAGCCACATTTTAAAATATTTTAAATTGTCTTTTTGCATAGTTGACATATGAAGCATACCCTAGAAAACAAAAGCGTCATCAGACTAATATTGGTAGTATTTGAAATTGAAAACGGCTGTTACTTTTCTATGATTCTGGAAAAAAAGTTTGGGATTTTGATTTTCCCAAAAACCCGACAAAAACGATTAACTATCTTAAACGCACTTTTAATATTAAAATGTAACATTAAATGACATTTTTAAGATAGTTGCAAGGATATTCATTCTTCAAAAGACTGCTTTGTGACTGCTTGATTGTGACCTCCTCACATGAAAATTTATCACAAATAGAAGAGGCGAAGTTTTGACGACAGTAAAATCAGACAACGTTTTTGAAACAGTTGCTAGTGGACTGTACCTGCAGGACTGACACTCAAATACTCAATATTTATCGCTTTGCGTTTGTCCGTGCATGTGTCTGTCTGTCAGTCCGTCTGTAGGGTATTTATATAAAATGATGCTTTAACCTCTACTTCTTAAACTCAACTAAACTGGCAAATACATGTAATCTTTATTTCTTATTAAATTTTAAGACACCGAGCTGTATATATATATATATATATATATATGGTAGAAATTCCTTATACTATGAAAAATGAGGGTAATACAGTAATACAGACGCAGATACAGGGAACTTGAAAAGGGGGGGTCCAATTTAGAAGTGAAAGAAAATTTCGCAGAGCGGAGCAAGGCGCAAAAATTTTGGGGGGTATTTCTTAATAACACATCCTTATATTCATAAAAAAAATACATTATTGTCTATAAAAGGGGGTTCCAACCCGTGGACTCCCCCCACCTGGATCCACAAACAAATTTACGGACCACAATCGTGAAAAGCCGAAATCTAAGGAACAAAAGCACAGGGGAAAAATGTCAACCGCATTGGTCCTGACTAAGAACAGGTATTTCAAAATTAATCGTGGGTTAAAGCGGTTTAATGGCACGACAATCCAAACAATAGCTTATGCTAATTATAAGTTATGAAAATATAATCCTGCATACTTTTATATAAGCTGAAGCGGTATATGCATAAAAGAGGCGATTTGCGACAAAACACAATGAAAAAAATCATTAATTAGGAACTGTTCAATTTTGATGTCTAATAATTAATAAGACTACTACAATCATATATTTTGCCAAAGAACTGTATTCTTTGCACCATTTCACCCCCTCCCCTTTCGCCATTTAATTTTACTAAAATTTTGCACGCTGTTACACGTTCTAGCATACAAGAATTTTGTAAATAACAACAAAAAAAAATAGAATAAAAAATTACCGAATACATAATTCAAATGTGTAGTATCCATGGTAAGAGATTCACAACTTTCTTGGGATATAGGTCCATACATTTATGACAAAAGTAGAGAATTTCTGACACTAAAAATTGTGTAACATTCATAGTGTCCAAGGAACAATAGAGAATGGCAAATGCATGAAAACTTATACAAATATAAATGCGTTTACGGAATCTTTCTAGAGATTACGATAGTTGCTTATTGATACGACCGAATTTTTCTGAAGAAGGGATGAAAGAAATTACTTGAACAAATGAAATTTAGTTGGCTCACTCGTCACAGTTTTGACTTTGTGTCAGATTTCGGAAGTCCTCTGGTTTTCTCAAATTTAATGGCTTTAAGAATTTTGCACACGGACCCCCACTTTTTATCTTATGGATGTCTTATATAGGTAAAATTAGGACACCTGACAAGTTTTCATAAAATCCTTGATATAACTTCCGAACTTTTCGGCAAATTATTAGTCCTGATGTACAACTAATAGCAAATCCATAGAATTCCATTTCCCGCCAAATTTTTTAATGCTTAGTATCTCCTTTAAATGCATACGGACCTATAGATTTCTTTTTACTATTTCATTAAGTCTACAATGCTTAATCAATTAAAATAGGTTTCAAATCCTTGATATAAACAACATCAGGAGTGAGCCTCCTTAAAGAAATGCAGCGGCTTCTTCTTTTCTTTAGGAACCCGTGTTTCTTTTTCCCCAGAAACCATAGAGTCGTCTTTGGGTACATGTGGTTTGGGCATAGTTAATATACAAGTGTATTGGCAAACGAAAACACAGAAGCAAGAAATTAAAGGAAGGCGAAAAACGATGAAAAAGTACGCAATTTCAGTTTTATTTGATATGAACATCAATCAGTGTTTATCTTGTACTGAACATATCTTTGTTCTATTTCTTGTTTCAGTTTTATTTTTCGTTTTTCTGTCATCTGAATGATAACTGCAACTATGTGTTCATTCATTATAAATTTTTGAAAGTTTCTGATGCATTTTCTTCCCCAATTTGTTCAACTTTTACGAAAAACATTTGCATGTGTGGTAACCATATTGAATCATCTGTCACGTGACCGGAAGTGGCAGATGTTATTTTTTTCTGGTATTTTGTACTACCTGGTGGTTATTTTTCTTATAATCAACTATTCATTAATATTTAGCAGAGCAAAGAAAATGTTTACCTGCGAAATAGCAAAATTGTTCAAATCTTGTCCTTCAGTGGGTTTTTGTTGAATACCTCAAAAATAGGAAAAATGCGATAAATTTATATTTGACCAATGAAAACGTTTTGATAATTGATAAATCCATTGAATTAATACAAAACCTTATGAAAGTTTGCTGAAAAACTAATTCTACAACATTCGACAGCAGGTAAACTCATAGTCTGGGAGACATCCCCCCTTAAAACAAAAAAATTCCTCAACTTCTAGGTTTTCAAAATATGTTTTTCTTTTATGATATCATAGCTAACATAGACATATTTCGTTTTCCAATATATTTATCAACAATTATTAAAACGTATCTTAGTGAGTAGACTTTATTAATATTCCATCAAAATTTGCAAAAAACTCAAAATATCTCGTTTTCAGTGAATTTCCTGAAAACTGCACCGTAGGATTTTTTTTTACGACAGGGCAAAAAATATACTTTAGACCCTTATCTTTCGAAAAAGATCGTTTCTAGCCATGAGGTATGCTGGTCCGTTAAACTCCAAAAATAAGCTTCTTTTTAAAACACAGTCACTGCACTATCTATAATGTTGCATTCACACGTAGTACGTATTGAATGCTCATCGAAGCGCATTCAATGCGCATTATATGTATACATCTGAACGCAGCATTAGAATGATTTTGAAATAAAAAGAAATTAATCAAATTACAAAAACATAATTTATATCTAAATGAGGTAGAACAATATCAATTCAAATTCAAATTCTTCATTGTCATAAAACTTTAAATGTTTGTGACAAACAAATAAACATGTATAGCAAATATTAAACATCGTTTACTTTTGTAGACATATGAAAAGACTTGTGTTATTGTGCGAGCCGCCGACCATCCATTAAATATATGTTCCAGGCCATACGCGTATTTAGACCGTACGCATACGGTTCGGACCATATGCGTATACTCATATGGTCGGCCCGTACGCGTAAAATAAATAAATAAACAAGATAACCCCATAACCCGATACTAATCTTCCATGGGGTCCTCAAATACAAGCATAAATCATACACGGTATTTAGTTACAATTACATATTATACACATGTATCTACAAACCGTTTTCCATATAAGGTGTATAAAACAATTCAATTTTATTTTATTAAGATTCATGTATACTTATTCTAGTACGGTCCGACCATACGCGTACGGTTCGACCTTATACGTATACTCATATGGAAGGGGATATCCGCCAAAAATATGTTCGTTTGTTCTTTGTTAATTTGTAGATTTGCAATTCCTTACATGTTTAATTATTTCTTTGTTCATTGTAAATTCGTCAATTATTTATTTGTTCTTTGTTAATTTGTAGATTTGTAATTCCTTACATGTTCAACTTTTTCTTTGTTCAGTGTAAATTCGTCAATTATTTATTTGAGAAGTACATTTTCCGACTTGGTAGCCTGTATTTAACATATGTTCATGTTGTTTCGTTCATGGGTACTTTGCTGCTTCATAATGCTTAATTTGTTCTTTGTATATTCTTCCAATATTTCTCTTTCAAAGCTAGTTTACTATTATCTTTTTTTCCGCTTATTTGTAACTCCTAAGCTTGATTATCCGTTAAACGTTCTTATTTGTATTAATCGTATTTTTCAAAATCGTCACGCTTACAATGCACGCATTAACATTTTACAAATGAAGAAAGAACACGTTACTCATGAGTG